>CM021108.1:512978148-513022289 GCA_007115665.2 Sequoiadendron giganteum | reverse complement strand
TAATAATATATAAACCATAAACTTAATGAGTAAAGCAAAAATATGTATATGGTTTGAAAAAAACTTACATTCATTAAATGCTATAGACTTTTCTTATTTAGTCGATGAGAAGTTTTGACTTTATATTGGTGTATAAGTTCTATCTTTTTCCATTTTTATACCTTCTATTTACTAATTTTTTTTAAGTGTTTCTCACGCTATGAGTATACTCTACTTGTCACATTCTTATTGGCTAAAATATATTACGACAATCTTCCACATCACACTTTTATTTGTTAAAATGTAACTTTGACGATCGAGTTTTTTTAATCTTTGACTGTACTATTTTATTTTTTTTCGGACTAAGGTTTAGCTTTGACTATAAAACTAAAATAAGAAAATCTAACACGAGGGAAGACATAGAGAAAGATAAGATTCCCGCGGCAGCTCAAATAATCAAAGCTTTCCATGCATCTGCTCTTGGTTGTAGAAGCTACTGTGAACATATTCTAACATTCATCGTCACACACGGAAGAATCGGGTAAAAAAGTTGAACACGACCGCCATTGTCACATTCAAGAAGCTTCTCCTACATAAGAAAAATCAAAAGGTAAATAGCTGTGCTCATGTTTTTAGTGGTGAAAATTAACGTTGAAACAGCACAGCTTTTCTCTATCCTATTAATGGTTGGGAGAGAGATACATTGTAGAAGAAAAGCAAGTTATGAGATGGAACAACCTTCGATTATAGTTGCAAAGGCGCCTTGGAATTCTCTTAAAGATTTCGGAATGTCTCTGCGCAGAGCAGTGGCTGAATTCCAAAATTTGAAGACGGCTGTTACTGTGATTGTAATTTTATACGCCTTTTGCGTTGGTATGGGATATATTATTTGCATGCTGCTTCTTTTTTTGGATGTGGTTGCAGGGAATTGCTTTCTGGACGGTGTGGTAGAGCTCACTGGGGAGGCGCACGAATTTGTGCTCTCTTCGTTACAATTAATTAATGGAGCGTTGGGTCTGTTTCTGGGATTATCAGTACTAACCCACACCTCGCCTCGCGGTTGTTTTTTCCGCATTAAGGGAGATTGTTCACGCAGGTGGAAGATTCGAGGGCTGCCCAAAGTTCAGTATGGGAGTTTAGTGGAAGCAGATCAGAAGAAGGAAAAGTGTTGTATTTGTCTGGAAGGAATTGGTGTTGCAGAGAGCGTCTGCATTCTTCCAACATGTAACCATTATTTCCACGAGCAGTGCATCCATCGATGGCTATTATGTCGAAGCAATTGCCCCGTCTGCAGAGCCCCTTTTTGCCAAGAGTTTTGACAGCGTGCTTTCTTCATCAGCACGTAAACAATCGGCAAATTCAATAAAAGAATTTGGCCACACAATCTTATCTACTTCCCGAATTCAGTTGTGTATAGGTATACAAATTTAATTGACGTTGGGTAAATATTTTCAACCTACAGCTGTCTATTACTCATTTTGTTGTAAACATTTCTTTGAGAGGATAGTTTTGTTTCTAATGAAAAACCATTATTTGTCTCAAGATTTTTCATTTAAGTGGAATCTCTTTCTTATTGTGGTCAAGGCTCCAGTGGGAGACCTCACTGGTTTTTTATTGTTTGATGCACTAAAAACGAGCAATCAGATGGCTTCCCAATGAAGTTCATACAAAATGATCGGTCTACATAATCATTAAATCATAAGTACTCTTCACATTTAAAAAAATATTAGCAATTAACCTTTCTGTGTGAATAATATTTGGACACTAATTTTTTTTTATTCAAACGGTTGGACAAGAGAGGAACATCTTATAATGGTGCTAAAAACGAGGAATAAGACCATGAAGAAATTAGAGAAAATGTGTAGAGGCTAAAGAAAAAATTGGCTATTCTGGAGAATAAATTAAGTCAAATGGAGGTTAAGTACAGGACTTTGAAGGAGAACTTAGATAAAATTGTTGAACTCGGTACGATCACTTTGAAGAATTGTGCTGCCAACACGAATATGTTGAACTAATGATTCAAGTCAACAGAGAAAAGTTATATGGAAACAAAAACCAAGTAAAAGAACCAAAACCTATGAGAGGGAGAAGATGGTGGAGGAAAAAGATAAAAGGATTTATCATTAAATAAGCACTATCGTAATTTTATGGTAGAGAATGGGATGTAATCAAAGTTTTGGGTGTTGGGATCTCTCTAGAACGGAGAGTTGTGTTTTTTATTGTTTTTCCTTGGTTGGTATTGAATGTACTGAATTTCAAATAAAATAGTAAACAATAAATAAAATTATTTATTTTAAATAATGAAAAAATTTGATAAAATATTGGTACAGTTTTTTTTGTTTCAACAAAAGATTGTGGATATTTAACAACTGAAACAAAAAATAATAGCATGAACAAAGAGATGATTCAACTATTCAAAAATAGATCAAAGATTATTCAGAGACCTTCAATTCAAAATAAGAATGGTGGGTTTAAAGATTTTTAGGTGAAAATATGAATGGTTAAGATTGATCTAATCAATCTTGAAGACTAGAGATTTGACTTAGAATTAAGTAGTTTGATTGAGTAGTTATCTCAACTTATTGTTTAGTTAATTAAACTAATTAACTAGTTAAGTAGGACGAATCATCATTCAACTTACTTGATTTATTAGTCAATTAGTTTAATCGAGAGTCAACTTGATGAACTAATTAGTTAGCTAATTTGATTGATGTGCGAAAGGTTGAACTAACCGAATGGACATGAGTGAAATGTTGAATTGACTCATTAGTTAACTAAATTTGATTGATAAGAGAAATGTGGGTGTGGAAAATTATAATTATGTTTTATTTTTAATACCTATATTGGCGTGAATTTATTTGGAGGTAATTAATCAATTATTAATAATTAATCAATTAATTAGACATGAGATGATATAGGGGGAATGAGATTAATTAATTAATATATTATAATAAATTGATTGACAAGGAAAATTAAAATAACAAAGTTGATAAATCTTTAATATAGTGAGGCAATAAATATAATAGAATTATGTAACTAACAATTATAATAAAATTGGAGTGAGATGATTATGATGATGACATATTTAATTGAAATGGTGAAAAAATCTCATGTATGTTTCCCAATATCTAATAAAATAATAGAGTTATTATAAATAAACAATATCTAAACCAACAATAATTTGGTCCCACTTAAATAACATGCATGAAATTAGCAGATCAACAATGAATTTACATAGAATATATTTGCATAAATTAAACAAATCCAATAATATATTATATTGATGATAATGGAATATTATAAAAATAAACACAACAACAATAAAAATTATTACTAATTGGAGAAAATTGTTCACTCTAAACTTCCTTAAAATTCTTTGATTAAATGGAGCTATGTATTTTACAAAGTTAGATCTTAGATCAGGTTATCACCAAATTTGAATTAAGGAAGAAGATATTTATAAGATAAAATTTACAATTCATGAGAGTCATTATGAGTTTTTGGTAATTCCATTTGATCTTACCAAAGCATCATCTACATTTGAAATTTTGATGAATTCTATTTTTAATGAATTTTTAAGAAATTTTATATTAGTGTTCTTTGTTGATATATTGAATTATACCAATACATAGGAGGAACTTATGCAACATTTAGATCGAGCATTGTAAGTCCTCAAAGATAATCAACTCTATTCTAAGCCATACAAGTGTGATTTTGGTCTCAAAGAGGTGGAATTCTTGGGGCACATAGTTTCACATGAAGGAGTAAAGGTGGATCCTAACAAAATTAAGTTTATCATTGAATGACCTATTCCCAAAATGACTAAGAAATTGAGGGGTTTCTTGGGATTGATTGGATACTATAGAATACATGTGAATAATTATGGCCAAATAGTAGCACCCCTCACAACTTCATTGAAGAAGGATTCTTTTCCTTGGAAAGAGTTTAATAATACATCATTTGAGGGATTGAAGGTGACAATGTGTACTAACCTAGTGCTTGTCATTCCTGAATTCATCAAGGATTTTATTGTGTTATTTTGATGCTTGAAGAAATGATATAGGAGTAATTCTTAGGTAGGAAGGTTGGCACATTACTTGTGAGAGTCATCAATTACAGGGTAAGAATCAACTCAAACTTATTAATGAGAAGGAAATTTTTAGCTATTCTTCATATAGTAAAATAATAGAGGCCTTATCTAATGGGTAGACACTTGAAGTTTAAGATAGATAATGATAGCCTAAAATATTTTTTGGAACAAATATTATGTCTTGAAGTGAAACAAAAAATGGGTCACTAAGATGTTAGGATATGACTATGAGATTTTATATAATAAAGTGAAGAAAAATGGTGTTGTAGATGCACTATATCTAGGAAGGTGAAGCTTTATTGTGTGTCATTTCTATATTACAAGTAGATTAGGTAGTAAAATATAAATTAAAGTTGTAAAATGATGTTTCTACAAGTAATGTCATTCAACAATTATAGAGTGATCCTAGTAGTTTAGATAAGTTTTGTTTGAAGGGAGATACTTTATGGTATAAAGAGATTATATCTCTGCAAGAATTCCACTATCAAGAAAAATATTCTCAAAGAGTTTTATGAGTCTCCAATTGGTGGTCATTCAATAATTTTAAGACATATCATCAATTCAAGAGAGGCATCTTTTCAGAAGGGCTAAAAAATTATGTTCAATTTTTTTTGGTTGAATGTTTCGTTTACCAAATAAATAAAGGATAGACAATAAATACACCAGGTCCATTACAACCCTTAGTTATTCTTAGCCAACATTGGGAGGAGGTACCCATGGAATTTATCATAGGGCTTCCAAGATCTAAAGGTAAGAATGCCATCATAGCAGTAGTAGATCACCTCAATAAATATGCTCGTTTAACTACATTAGCACATCCTTTTATAGCAAGTATCTAGTGGAAAATATTTTGTAGATAATACACCAAAGTTACATGGTACACCTAAGTATATTGTTTGTGACCATGATCTTATCTTTACTAGTAACTTTTGGAAAGATTTATTATCATGTTTGTGTACTCAATTTTTGCATAGTTCTTTATACCACCCTCAATCTGATGGGAAACTAAGGTTGTTAATAATTTTTTGTAAGGGTATTGTAGACACACTAAAATTTCTCGATAGATCACATTGGATAATTAACATCATTTCTTCTTCAAACCCATCCTCTTTTTGCTTGTTTAATTAAATAAGCCTAATTATTTAATTAAATGACTCATTTTCACTTATTAATCTAATTGGCCTAATCAGGTTAATTCACCCCCTCTCGCACTGACATTTCATCCAATTTAATTAAATAATGTAAACTATTTAATTTTAACACTAAGTCCTCTTAAATAATTAAATAACCTAAACTATTTAATTCAAAATCATATTTGCGTATCCTTTCCATTAAATAAATCAATAATTTAATGAATATCCTCACATTCCTCATCTTGCACATTCAAATTTAAGTTTAATTAAATAAATTGCCAATTTCCCTCTCATTCAATTGCATAGGGAATATTCCAAGGGAATATTCTCCTATTTCCTCCAAAAAAAGGTAATGATTACTCCAAACAAACTTTGAAACAACTTTTTAAGGTTATTGCAAAGTGTGTTTGTTTGCATGATTGTGAGCCCTTGGTATTTTCTCGATCCCTGTGATCTTTGATTCTCATCCATTGATGAGAATCCTTGATCCATGTTTCATCCCCCTTTCATTTGTGACCATCAATAGATCAAATTAATCTCATCCATTGCTTTTTCATTTGATCTCCATTAAATCAATTATTTAATGAATATCATATAATTCCCTTAATTTGCATATAATTGAAACTTTTTTTTAATTATCAAATTACTAATTCTTCCACTTGCAAGGGAATATTCCTCCTTTACATATTCCTCCAAAAGGGGAATATTCCCATGGAATATTCCTTCCCCTTTTGCACAATTAAACTTTGTTTTAATTTATAAAATATCTATTTCCTCACCCATGAGAATATTCCAAAGAATATATTTCTCCTCAATCATTTAAAAAATGGAATATTCTCACTTAGCTTCAAATGCAAGTTAAATTATGACTTCTTATGCAAGTTAACTTTTGACCTCTTGTATAGGTCAAAAGTGTACTTGTTTGGAAGGAATGAGAACCCTTGATTAAATCTCATCTTTCATTCTCACCCATTGATGAGAATGCATGATCCATGCATCCATCTTCTTTCCTTTTTGACCATTGATTATCTTTTTCAATCTTAGCCCTTTATTTTTCATTTGCTCTCCTATAAATAAAGCGCTATTTAGAGACAAATGGATCCATCTTTTAACATCGAACTTATGCTGTTAAAATCATTTTCACTTCCACTCACATTTAACATCATTTTAGATTTATTTACTTGCATATTATCTTAGTTTCCATTAATGGCTTCCATGATAACATAGATGCATACATTTAGCTTATTTATTAATTAGGATTTTAATCTTTTTAATCTTGCATACATTTAGAGTAGATTTTCATACACCCATATCAATCATTTTAGCATAAATCATGTTAAAATATCTTCCATCATATTCATTTAGCTTTAAATCATGTTTTCATACACATCTATAAATGGTTTCATAAGTTTTCTTCAATAAAATTGATTGAAACAAGCTCATTATCCAAGGGATTGGGAAAGGGTTGTCATTACACATGAATACAAAACTACTCCCCCAATAGGATAAGTTTCAATGTCTTAGATTAGAGGTTTTTCAATCTTTCATGATTTAGAATGTTAGTTTTAATGGATTCTTTGTCTTTGTTTACAGCGAATGATCTTATTGGGATTGATGCTTAGTGGGTTAAATATGCCTCAAATTCATATGGATCAGGTGTAGTTAGCCTTTAGTATGTCATTGGTCATAGATGTATATACATTGTTTCACTTTAAAAAATAGTGTCAATGGGTAGTTTAGCTACCACTAGTAAAATGGTGGTATTTAACACTTTCTTTTGTAATTCATAAAAATGTCTTCATTTCATTGGCACTATATGGATATCATCCTCCTTCCATCACATCATCATTAAAGGTGTCACCAAGAGTTCAATCAGTTGAGGATCATGTGAATTTAAAAAATAAGTACTTTCAAGATTGAAGAATCTAGCCATGGAATAAAATAAAATGAAGTATTAGGTGAACCAAAACCTTAGTGAAATAGTATTTGAAGTCGGGGATTGGATTTTCTTAAGATTGCATCCTTAAAAGAAAATACCACTCAAGTAACATAAAAAGAATAAAAAAATATCTCTAAATTATTATGGCCCATGCCAAATCATACAAAAGATAGGTAGTGCCACCTACAATTTTGAATTGACACAAAAAGAAAAGATAAATCTAGTTTTTCATGTTTCTTGTTTGAAGAAGTTAATTGGGGATAATTTCTCTACTCAAACAATCTTACTAAAGCTTGATGAAGAAGGAAGAATCATATTGGAACTAGAGTTCATTGTTCATTCATGCACAAAGAATCTAAGGACTAGAACAATCACTGAGTATCTCATATGATGGAAGAATTTACTAGTTGAATGTGTTACATGAGAGGAAGAGGAGTTCATTCAAAAGAATCCACACTTGATTATCATTGAGGATAATGGTTCTCTGAAGAGGGGGGCATGTTACACCCTTATTATTAGAGTACATAGGATTATGAATAGTCATATTGTGTCTATCTTAACTCTTAATTAATTCATATTATCATTATTGTATTGCTATTTAGTTAATTAAGATGGCCTAAGGCTTATACTGGGTTATCTAAGTCATCCCAAGTGATATCCTAGGTATTAGTAGGGTATATATAGGAGATAGCGAGTCTTATTTGCTCAAAAAATTATGAAGTATATTCTCATTGAATATACTTGAAAGATTGTCCCCTTCAAGTGGCTTTTTATTCTTAGTTATTATCAAGTATTTGCAACATATTTCCTATTATATTTTTCTCTTATAAAAAATATTTCATTAAATTAAGAAATATAAGAGTTTGCCACACATGATTCCCTCTCATTTCATAGTGTGATATTTGTTGATCCTTGAAGCTTAAATGCTTAATGGGAACAAAATTATGGGAAATTTAGTTGATGGGGATGAATTGTGCTCTACTAGAGATAACCTTTAGGGTTTTAGAAGTTGGCATTTTGTTCTTGGTTTGGGGGGAAAGAGAAAGAAGGAATAGAAAATAAGAAAATTTAACCTAAGGCAATACGTCGAAGCTTTTACAACATTTCAAGTTTCCCTCTCAAATTATAACCAGAAGCACAAAAATCCTAAGAAACAAGAACAAAGTGTCGTAGACTCTTCATTGTTGAAAAGAGAATGAAATGCTTAAGGCCTAGTAGGCACATACTATAGCATTCAATTATTTTTGTGAGAAGAACCCACTCAGGCTCAATAGAGTATAATTCGACTTGGTTTATTCTACTAAAAACTTTAATTACTTGTAAATATTGCTCACCAACAAACATAATATGATAGCTAACCATAAATAGCTGCAAATAATGGAAGAGTACTAGACATGATTCAATAATTTGCATTCTTATGCTAGAAACAATAAAAGCCAAGACTCATAACAGTCAGTTATCAATATCATATTCATTCCTACATGACACAAAGAATTGAAGCTAGCATAAATAGAAATAAAACACATAGTAAAAGCGAACTATGCACAATCTAGTATGTTCTGCTTTCTATTAATCAATTGAAGAAACACAAAATGCTAAGGTCTACAGAATAAGATTTTCCTTTTTACTGATATTCTCTCTGTCTCTTTTTACAAAGATGGTGAACAATACTTTTTTACAACACGCCCGCAGACTTATATAGAGAAAATTCCTCAGGAAAAGAAAGCAACTGAAAATATTCCCACTACTCACTACTTGCAGATCATCATCATGGTGATTGTTACAATCATTCTCTGACAAATATCATGCTCCTAATTGTGCAGTTGTGCTAACAGCTGCATAGTCAATCATTCTATTGTAACTATTTGGACAAGTGAACTCTTAAATGGGATCGACATGCGCATCGTCAAGCTTTAACATGACAAGATTTACTAGGGATTTCCCTCCTCCAATCATCAAAAAAATCTGTGGTATCAACACATGGCGCTCTCTGCTGTAAACACCTTAAAGAATAAAAGCCTTTATAGATATCACATAGGGCCACCGTGTGGCACCTTCACCCACCTTTGCAAGAATAAGGGTTTGTAGTCTTAGTAGAAACTATGGCATGCTGACACGTGGCTCACTCAAAGTGAGTCGATATGAAAAAATATTAAAGTTCGTAGGTTTATATGGAATGAGGCCAGAACAGAAAGAAAAGGTTGTGAAGCATCCCAAAATACGAATAAATTACAATGAAAGAGAAATTGCAATGAGAGGGCTTGACCTCAAGCTGCGGGAGATTAATCTACAATATTGGAGACTTTCACGGGGGCATTTTCCTATTGAGGAAAGAACCGAAAACTCTAGGGTTACACATCATAAATGAGAGGTAAAAAAGAAAATTTAATGGACTCATTGATTGGGGAGCATAGATTGCAAGAATTCCCAATCCGCCTCCAAGGGTTGCACCTATGCTTGAAAATCCTCAAATGCTTGATCCAAATCAATCATCTCTTTGAAAGAGATATCACTCAATATTGTCAGTGTGGATTTCAGATGAAAATTAAGCTGCACTAGAGGATGCAAAATCTTCTCAATTTTTGAGGCGCTCAGTGATGAACTCAGGGCCTGGAAGACCGAATGATCCTATTGTTTTCCTTCCAACAATTGTTTGATTTGGTCTTCAGCCAAAACTATTGCATCCGACAAAAAATGGGAAGGAAGTCCCAACTGGTCTAACCTCTCACAATGCCCTCTCATTTCCTTCACTTTGATCTCTAGGGCATGATGGCACTCTTCACCCTTTTGGGTTGCCTTACTGCAATTAATGAATTCATTAGCTTTATTTGCAGTCACTCTTCTATTCCCAATCCCCACAGTTGTTAAGGCATCATCTTCTACCTTGTACAATTTCTTTACTAAAAGCTCTGACTCCACAACCTTGGGAGCGATAGACTTAAATTTGTTTGACAACAGGGTTGACCCTTGCACCCAATTCATGCTATGAGGATATATGGTGCAGTCAAGGATGGAGGGTTCAGAATTAGGACTGTATAATTGTTGCAATAGAGGGAGAAAATTAACTTGCTATGTTGAATCTATCACCACACTATGCAATTTTTGTATCAATAAATCCTCTTTTGATCTCTTCCTACAATTTATTAATCATCTCTAAAGAATTTGAATTTTCAAGGTGCAATTGTGCTAGCTCTTGATCTTGCACTTGTACGATAGAATCAGTAGTCTCTTTAGCCTACTTATCTAGATCCATCAAAACTTGAGCTTCATGGAACTCAGCTTGGAATTGAACTTCCTTTTATTGTAGCTCTTGTTGTCTTTTCACCTACATCCCCAAAGCATCAAAGAGCTCCTGCTAGATTTTAGCCAGCTCCTACATTCTCTTGGAGTTGTTTCTATGGCAACTCCTTTGCACTCTTTTCATTGACACCTAGAGATTGGGCACTGGCCAACTCCTTCTGTAATATGTCCTCCTTTTCTATATTTTTATGTAACCATTCCTTCTAAGTTGTGGCATAGGAGAGGTCCTTATGTGCTTGTTCCAATTCTTGTTCTTTGTCCCGTAGTTTAGAGATTAGGTCCTCCTCTCTCTTCTTCACATAAATTAGGGCTAATGCATCACTTAGCTCAGTTTTGAGCTTAGCCTTCTCTGCTTGCTTTTCTTGGAGGGTCATTGAAGCTTTTTCCTAAAACTCTTTCCTCAGGCGGGTGATATCCACATATTTACCTTTAACCTCTACCTTCAACTAGTCCACTATGGCCTTAACATTCTTCAATTATTCTTCTTTTTTATTAATGTGCCAATCTTGTTTCAATTAGTTAGTTGTTACTACCTTCTATGTTTCCTCCATCAGCCCTAACTTATCGTGTGGACAAGTGTTGGTGAGGTTAAGTCCTATTTCCTAGATATCATAGTCTCCATATTGCGTCTAGTCCTTAGGCTTGGAGACTAGAGGAGTCATTGATGAAATCATAAAATTCTACTTCTTTTCATCAAAACTAATTTCCCATTTTGGTGCGGCCAAAGCTAGAGCTTCTTTTTCTTTCCTCTTTTGCCTCCTATCCTCCCAAGATTTCCTTGATTGATCTGATCGGGCCTGATACTCCAAAGGAGACTGAATGTATTGTCCAACAAATGAGGCACCGATAGGTAGACTATAAGGGATAGAAACAAGGGAGATTCCTATTCGTTATCTTGATGGGGAAATCATTAGAAAGATTAGGGTTACATGAGAGAAAGGCAAGATGCCTTGTAATGATTGTGTAGGGCATGGGGTGCTTGGAGAGGCTAATAGTGTAGTGATAGATGAATGAACTATCAACATAATGAAAGGTGAGGGTGAGGGAATCTGCATGGATGATGGATTAGGAATAAGAGCCTTTACAATTGATGAAATGATTGTGGTAGCAAGTGTGGAGGTGGACGCACTTGTAGGGTTGGAAAAATGAGGTTGCAAAATGGTGGAAATGATAGTAGTAGCCATGGAGGAGGGTGTGGAAGGCATTACTGCACAACAATGGCCATAGCACCGACCAAAGATGTAGATGGAGGAGGGAGTGAAAGAGAAACACAAGGAACTAGTGACTAAGATGAAGAGAGAAGAGGGGAAGGGAAACATACTTTCATCATGGAGACCATTGGTAGTTGTGTGGCAATAGTTACTTCATCTTCTTCTTATTGGATATTTCTCAGGTTTAACTTTCACCCTCTCATATTTTTTACAGGAGGAAAACTAGGTGAAATGGATCCTTCACCTCCAAAACCCAAGGAGCCTTGAGCCTATTGAGAAGTTGGGGACTTTCTTTTAAGGATCTAGGTTTGTGGTTTCCTCACTACTGTGCTCACCAATAATGCTTGATGCAACATTGGTTTTGCCAATGTTTCTTCTTTTGTTTTCTTCTCCTTTCCTCTTTGTTGTCATGGTGAGGTGGGTTCCTCTTCCTTAGACAATTCTCCATGTTCTCCCTCCCATATATCATCAAATATTCCATGAAAAGTGATAGCGTCATAATTGGAGTTCAAATCATGTACCTTTTGAAGATATGTCCAAAAAGTGGTGATCTCTTCATCGCTCCAACCCAATTACGTTAACTTTATTCTCATTGTTTTATGTATTTTCATGGCTGAATTTTCCTCCATCAGAACTGTATAAAAGGAAAGCCATAGGGATCTTTTGGATGGAAAAAATAATAAGTCTATAGATAAATCTAGAGTAACTACCTCTAGATTATTCCTTTGATCCTAGTATGTCTGTGGGGTATGGTTCAAAGAGCTTCCCATCTAGATAAACATCTGTTTAGATCATAACTAAAGCAATAACATATAACACCAAGGCCTAAGCTAAGTCAACTTAGCTATCAACATGACATTTCATCTTTTCTGCAATGTGACCTCTCCTCGTGTGATTGGGGGTTTGTAAAATACGCTTTTTATTTTTCTCACCCCAAATGTATTATCAATTATGGATAGCTACCAAGCCAGTTCAATAGTGAGAGTCCTATCCATCACACAAGTAGGTATTCTAAAAGGCTCCTTTGTAAACCTATGAATTCACACAAAATTGAAATCCACTCTACAAAAAGTCACACGGAGGTCGACTATCTCCCATGAATAAAGAATAATCCTCGAATTTGTAAGCTTTTTCATAATTTTGTAGTTAGTTATATATGTTTCCAAAAATAATGTCTATGAAATCTGAAACAATGGAAATAGGTGTTCCACCTTTTGGGAGGTGGAACACAAACTAGGTGTTTAGGGACCTAGACCTATTTCCCTCAAGTTTCACTCAAGGAAACCCTAGAGATCTCAATCCAAGGATGAAGTAAGAGAGAGAGAGATCTTGAAATAGGGTGTCCTAGGGGATGATTAGAGACTAAAGAGGGGTTCACCACCAAGCTAGGGCTTGGAAAGACAAGATAGGAAAATGACATGCTGTATAAGAGCGAATTTTCACCCCTTACAAAAATTTCCCTATTATACCCTTCCACATTTTAGAAAACCAAATTTGGAGACTAAATTCCACAAACCTTCTGCCTTCGTTCCACTTGGCACCTATTTTGAGCATTGGAAAATGAATAGGTGTTGGAGATTCCCATGCAATGCATAGAAATCTGCATGATGCACTTGCATCCTTGGAAGATTCCTGTGGCTGGAGCCTACAGAGGCGTTACACTTCCCATTGGGGGTTGACTTGTAACACCCTCTTCGACTGACTGACCCGAATATGGAAATATCCTTCATTATTTCTTTCAAATTCACTCATCCTGATTCAATTTCATCTCTTCAAAAAATATTATCAAGCTTCGAGGCATTCAACTAATCTTCTTCACAGTCTCTTGCTTTCTCAAGCACTTTTAGCAACACTCTTGCACTCCATAACAACAACTACATCACTCCATCAACTCAGTAGAGCAAGTGTGGAACAACACCATCGCAACAAGGGCTTGAGTCCTCTCATTTTCTCCCCCATTAGCCTTGAGTGCTCTTGGTGGAGGTGGTAAGCTTTCTACTCCTCTCCTCTACTATTTGGTAAGTAAGCACATTTACTGTTTTGTAGTGTTTTAGTGTTCTTTGCTTCATTCCTTTCTTTATCATAATCTTTCTCTATCATTGCAAACTTAGCTATCCATGGAGGTGGAAACACCAAAATGGGGGTTTGACTGAGGCATACCCCTATACAAGCTCCTGAAAACTTCTCTCTCTCTTGTGTGTAGGTGGAAGTGTCTTGGAGCTAATTGGCGAATGCACATCATTGTGAGATCATCCTTGCTATCCTCACTCTTTTTTATTTTCTTTATCACATTCGTGCCTACGTGATTTATGTCATAGTATCATTTTGGCCTTTTGAACGCAGTTAGCTAGGTTGTTAGTCAGTTTTCTTGACTTCAGCCTTGTCTCTTTAATCCTCTAGTCGTACGGACACCAGCGCACCGTGTTGTCATCCTAGAGCCGCACTTTCATCCTCAAACAAAGTTCTCTCTCAGATATAGAGTTGACCTTGAAAACCAACTTGCCTAGCCCCATTTCAGGTCTTGGGTCTCTTGAGTGATCAAAGGACCTCATAGTCCTCATCATTCTCATCCTGTGCTTCCTAACACTACCTTTAGCTGAGGTAAGTTAGGGCAGCCTGCTGCTCTCGGCCCTTCATGACCTGGGGCCTTAATGTGGTTGGTCTCCCTCTCTTACATTTTTGGTGAGCCTGATGTGAACCATTTTGGTTCCATTTTGTGATATTAAAAGTTCCTTTCCTCGTATCCTAGGAGCATTGTAGGTGTGAGTGTTGTGAGGCTTTCACCTTGCAACCCAACTTATGACCCCTAGTAGGCATAGTTGGAAGGTTTCAAAAGTGTTACATAATGAAACCTTGATTGGGTCACTAGCTTATCCTGTAACCTTTAGGAGGCTCCTTGAAAGTATCATTTAGTGTACGTGATGGCCTCTCTCATGCATCAACCTATTCCCCATGCAACCTGTGAGCAGTAGTAAGGATATAACCTTCACTTCATAGGACCTTCCAATGGGCTTTAATAGGGAACCATCTCCTCTCTACATTCCTGCAAGAATAAATGGGAGTATCGTAGTAGGTGTTCTTGTTGATCTGACATCTCAAGTAAACATTATAATTGAGGAGATCATGTTAATCAACTTTTTGCATAAAGATGGATATGATGCACTTGTGAGTACCATCTTCATGCACGACGGACTTTTCGTACCTCTTATAGGTAGTATTTTTCTGTCGATCCTCGTTGGACCTAAGTCCATAAACCTTATGTTTGATATCATCCTGAGGTCTGGACTCTTTATAGTGAAGCTAGGTATCCCCTGGCTGGTAGATATGTATGCAGTTCCATCGGTTGTGCACAAATGTTTTAATTTCACTCATGGGGGTTCAGTACATGTTGTCCATGACATTGGTTATAGACCACCAGTTGCACGTGGAAGCTATACCTTGGATTACTTTTGGCCTGCACCTATTGGTCCTCTCCCACCCAAGACAGACCTCCTATATCGCATATATCAAAATTACAAGAAAGCACTTTCTAGGCCAAAAAATGAGATACCCTCCTTCGCCTTATGTTGTTTCACATAGGGCTTGCCTAACAGCTAATAGTGATGCTACCAAGGCACATAGAAGAGAAGAAGAGAAGCGGTCCCAAGATCCTCCTTCTTACTCTTCTATTATTTTGCTTGATGCTTCATCTCGCTCTGTTGTGGTGTCGTCTGCTTTTGCCTCGCATTTGTGAGAGAATCCTATGGTGCCTGCTTGGCGAAGGCCCAAGCGTCTCGCATTTGAGCTTCTTGTCTTACCCACAAAGCCTAGGCCCATTCAGTATGGTAGGCAGAAAGCCCCCCATGGCGAATCCTCCATGTCTCAGCCTCCGCGAGATCCGACTACAGACTACTCCTAAAGCAGTGACCGGGAAAAGGCCCGCTGCTAAGGCGTTCGAGAAGATTCCCCCCATTTTTTCTAAACCAATCCCTCCTGTTCCTATTCAAGATTTCATCCCTTTGCTGGAAACAGCTATGGAGGACACTCCCATGGCTGATTAGGAGCCTTTCATTCCTTCACAACCTCTGGCCTCTAGTTCAAAGAGTCGTAGAAACTACCTTGCGCATGATTGCAAGTGCCGACGAAAGGCTCTTTGGCTGAGAAAGTTGCCTTACAAAGGAAGGAAGAGGAGATAAGCACCCCTGTATCAGGAACTCCTAACGTGTCCTCCTCTCACCTCCCCTCTGTTTCCATTCAAACCAGGTCTGTATCGGTTTCGGCTTCCACTGCGAGTGCAAATGCGCCTGACCCTAGAAAGGTGCAAGTGTTCATCACTCTTTCGGTGGAGCCGCCTTTGTTGAAATCCATTTTGGATGTCCTGCCTTTCCCAAAGCCCATAGATATGACTAACACCTCAATCGTATCTATTGCGGTTCTTTCCTCCTCCTCTTCCTCTATCCTTCTTGCCTCATTTGTGGGGAGTTGTTCTCCCTCGACGAAGAAGAAGGTAGGGAGTGGTCCTTCTAGCAACGAAGGATGTAAGAGGAGCCCACCTTCTCTAAAGGGTGGCCCCACGCTGGCTTGTTCTATCCTAGTGACGGAACCAGTCCTGGCCTCTCCCGAGTTCGTCACCACTCCAGAATTTCTCGGTGAACCTCGAGCACAATCTTCTCTATTTGTCGAGGTGAAACATGGCACTCCTCTTAAGTGCATGTTTTACTTGGTAGATGAAGTTTCGACCTTTTTAGCAATCTTCACAATGTCGTTGAACTTAGAACCACAAGAGTTGAGTGAACGAGACCTTGCGGGTCCCTCCTCCTTAGCCCTTATTGTGGGAGGTTTGGAAGCTCCTCCCCTTAACATTCCACCACTGTAGTCTCATCCTCCTTCGATGATCTAGAGTGGGAAGCTGATGACCTCTTGGTTGATCAGTGTTAGGGAGAGGACCCTTCTTTATATTTAGATTAGATGTGTGTGTGTCGTGATGTGTTTCCCCTATAATCATGCTATGTGTGCCTAGATGACCCTCGTCACCCCTATTGGTGTTGGGATACAGTTGTGGTGTTTGTGTTGTAAAACTTCTTCTATTCGTATCATCATTCTTCCATGTTTTTCATTGACTTTGAGAAAATTGGGGACGATGCAAAGCATTGGGGGCATTTAGGCTTCGCTTCCATATTGACCCATTTATATACTATTAAATTATACTTATATATATTTATGAGCAGTTCTGACCCTGAAATATCAGGCTACCCTTGTGCCCTTTGTTTGTATCCTCTTTCCTTTTTGGCTTAAATTCCTTTATCTTTCTCTCTTCTTTTCTTGATTTTCCCCCTCATGTGTGAAAATTCCATCCTTACATCACTTGGATCTTCAAAAAATGTATTTGTTGTTAACGAATATTTTCTTAAGAATCTTCGAAAATTTCTCTGTAAGAATTGCATTCTCAACTTGAAACCCTAACGGGACATGTTTCCTTCATCAAGGGTTCATAAAGAAATAACTTGAGAACCTTCCTCTGAAGTGGGAACAAATTAGCTTCCCCTCGCATGGTGACATATTCTTCCTTTTGAATTCCTTACTAAAGTGAACATCTTTCAGAAGGATTCCTTGATGATGAATCGATTCGAGAAATAAGGCACCAACTTTCGAATAGAACGTCCCTTGAGTGGACCCTCTTTCTTTTTTCATGCCGGGTTCCCAAGGGACCCCTTTGAAAGTTTTTATCTCAAATGAATTCCATGGCATCTAGCTTGGGGGTAGCCCGACTAGACCTATTTTCTATCTTTGCATCTAGCTTGGGGACAACCTTACTAGACCTCTCTTTTCAAAAAGTGTGTCCCTTGAGTGGACCCCTCCTTTTGAAGGGTTCCTGAGGGACCCCTTTGAAAGTTATCCAACTTGTCAATAGTCTGCATGACTATCCACTTACTTTCCTACGTGGCCACTTCCTAACATGTTCTACCTATGAGTAAACATTTTGCTTCATGGGTGTGCCCATGAAGCCCCTTTTTTGACTTTGTGGAGTCCACTTTTCTTGGTTTCTGTCATGTGAGAGTTCTTGGAGGATACCTTCCTTGCAAGTCTATGGGTCTGTAAGGCACTTTTCTCAGTTTCCTTCATGTGAGAGTTCTTAGAGGATACCTTCCTTGCAAGTCCATGGGCCTGTAAGGCACTTTCTTTCTTCAGCTTTATAGTCCTATGGAGATATGAAGTCCTTTGCTTGTTCTGCACTCTTGAGTTTTCCAGATCACGGTCTGCTTCCTTGACGGTTTAGGTATACATTTCTAACTCTACTACTTCTTCGATCTACTTTACCAAAGCACTCATTAGTATTCATGCTTGCTAAAGTGGGGGAAAAATGTATAGGAGTGAATTTGCAACCCTTAGAAAAATTCCCCTTTTACCCTTCCACACTTTAGAAAACAAAATTCGGAGGCTAAATTCCACACAAGCATGTTGCCTTCATTCAACTTGGTGCCTATTTTGAGTGTTGGTTGATGAATAACTATTGGGGATGCTCATGCAGTACGCATACATCCCTAAAAGATTCCTACAGTTGGAGCCTGCAAAGGCGTTACACTTCCCATTTGGGGTCAACTTGTAACGCCCTCTATTGCCAATTGACCCGAATATGGTTGTTTCCTTCATTCTTTCTCTAAAATTCACTCATCAATTCTGTTTCATCTCTTCAAAAAATCTTAGCAATCTTCGAGGAATTCAACTGATCTTCTTCACACTCTCTTGATTTCTCAATCATTTTTAGCAGAAATCTTGCACTCCACAACAACAACTACATCACTCCATCAACTTAGTAGAGCAAGTGTGGAACAACACCATCATAGTAGGGGCTTGAGTCCTCTCATTTTCTCCCCCATTAGTCTTGAGTGCTCTTGGTTGAGGTGGTAAGCTTTCTACTCCTCTCCTCTACTATTTGGTTGAGTAAGCACATTTACTATTTTTTAGTGTTTTAGTGTTCTTTACTTCATTCCTTTCTTAACCATACTATTTCTCTATCATTGCAAACTTGGTTGTCTATGGAGGTGGAAACACCAAAATGAGGGTCTAATTGAGGCAGACCCCTATACATCCCCCCAACAACTTCTCTCTCTCTTGTGTGTAGGTGGAAGTGTCTTGGAGCTAGTAGGTGAACAAACATCTTTGTGAGATCATCTTCACTATCCTCACTCTTGTTTATTTTCTTTATCACATTCATGCCTATGTTATTTATGTCCTAGTATCATTTTGGCCTTTTGAACGTAGTTAGCTAGGCTGTTATTTGGTTTTCTTCACTCCAGCCTTGTCTCTTTATTCATTTGGTTGTACAGACAGGAGTGCACTTGAGAGACGCTAGTGCATCACACTGTCATCTTAGAGCCATGCTTTCGTCCTTGGACAGAGAGCTCTCTAAGATATACAGATTTGACCTTCAAAATTGGCTCGCCTAGCTCCATTTCAGGTCTTAGGTTTGCAGAGTGATTGAAGGACCTCATAGTCCTCATCATTCTCATCTTGTGCTTCCTAACACTCCCTTAAGCTAAGCTAAGTTAGGGAAGTCTACTGCTCTTGGTCCTCTATGACCTAGGGCCTTGAATTGGTTGGTCCCCTATCTTACACATGCAAAGCCAGAACTAGATGACCTAGAGAGAAAAACCGAAATACAAAATGAAAAACTAAGAATGACCAGAGGTGCGCTTGGAAGGAGGATGAGATCAAAAAAGATTCAAAACCCTAAAAACTTGTTTGGTGCCCACTAGGACTCATACGCCAGTCTAGGCGATTTAGTCCTAGACTAGGGTTTCTGATTGGAATCTAGCAGTGTATGATTTGAAACAACTGAAATCTAGAAAAATCCTTGTATTGGGACTCAGACGCTACAAGTAGTGCATCAGTCCCACTCAACTTTTTCAGAGGGTTAAGATCTGAATCAGGTCTCCAATCTCTACTCTTCCTTCCATTCTTCATTTTTGGATCTAAAACCCTGATTTGCAACCTGTAGGTGACCTTTTGTGAAAATGACAACCTTGTGATAACTTGATGACCTTCTTCAAGCCTCAAGACACCTAGATCTACAATCACACATGTAGAGAAAGAAAAAATTGTTGATTTGTTAGGAAATGGGGGTTTACCTTTGTCAAATCCGTTTTAGGTAATTAAACCAAATGACGTGACAAAAGAAATAAGGACATGAAATATGGAAAATGATACCTTGGATGATGTCTTGAAAATATGTAATCTAACATGAAGTGGCCATGAAGGATGTAGACCTAGATCTTGAAATAACTGTAGAAAAATGCTTAATCTTGGATGTTGAATGCAACATCACAAGACTAGATCAACAACATGCTTGATGCTTGATAACCTTGACATGATGATGGATCTTGAGTTGTTGCAACAAATGATGAATAATTTTTCCCTTGAATGCTTTATAAATTCTCTTGTAAACTCTCTTAATTCCCTTGCGAAGTCTTTTAATCATAAACTTTCTATTAGGAATGCTCTCTTGAAAGTATTAGGTGAAAATGAGTGAAATAACCTTGTATTTATACTTGTTTATGCCAAATTCCCCCAAATTACAACACTACAAGCCAACATCAGATCTAGGATGATAAAATGCCATCAAGAATTTGAATTAAATTTGATTTTGGGCCACACGGGACTCATACACCACAAGTGGCGTATGAGTCCCATTAGGCTTAACTATGGGACACATTTTTGAAAAATGCTTAGAATGATACAAAATCCAGATTGGGGCCCAAAACCCTAGGTGGGACTCATACGCCCAAGGTGGCATATGAGTTCCAAATCACTAAATCTCAGCTAGACAACCTAAAAGCACTTGAATTATGCTTGGATGTTGGTTTATGTCAGAATTGTCCTCAGAAAGATGCATTAATTAAGGCTTGTGGATGCAAAATAAGGCCAATGAAAGAATAAAGAATCCTAGTTATTTAATAAAATCCTAGATTAGTGTGAAAGTGTTAGGATACACTTTACAACACCATAATTAAGGCACCATTAAGTTCACTTAGTTTACAAGGGTCCTAAATTTAATGTGAAGGTGTAAATGAATACACTTTACAACACTAAATTAAGGAAAAGTTAGGTTTATTTAGATTAAAAAGGGCCCAAGACCTCATGTGAATATGTTAAATACATTACAATACTAGATCAAGGTGACATTAGGTTCATTTTAATATTAATCATTCCCATATCAAGTAAGGAAAAGGGATACTTTTTTCATTGCCACATTTAGCCCCCACTTTAGTGAGAGGATGAACTTGCTTCAAACTCACACTAAAGTAGTCATTCAAGGGAGGTTCAAGTGTACTGATGTGGATGGTCTAGGATAGAAAAGATTGAGGAGGTGGTCCAACCCCCAAGATCCAAGATCCTATGTCAAATCGACATAAGCACATAAAAGGACACGCACAAGGTGTATGATATGGAGCAAAACCAGATACACAAACATGCAACATCAATAACTAAAAGAAAAAAAAGCAAGAAAAAAATAAGGAGGTGGATCATATTAGAGTAATAAATTAATCACCAAATTAATTAATTAATCATTAATTAATTGGGTCACTTTATGCTTTATTACACTTAAGCTAAACTTAGGATTGCTTTTATTTCATTATTTTCTTTTACTAATTAGTTTCTTTTTGCATGATTAAAGCTTCTAATATTAGAACATGTTATCTCATTCATTCCTATGAGGACACTTCTCATGTTCTAATCTAAACGTAATCTAGGGTTAGCTTTCATCCTTTTCATAAAGATTGATTCATTGTAAAAAAAAATTCATTCTCTATGACAACATATTCAATGCAACAGTTGTTCACATAATACAAATTGGTGTTTTCATTAGATCTGAGTTGTTGGGAAATCATATCTTGCTTATTTCTATATAGTGTGATAGGTTTATCGTTGCAGGTGATTCATGGAGCTGTGGGAGTACATACATATACTCTAACATGGTATCAAAGCAATTGGAAACGTGTGTAATAGTTCAAGTTGTTAACTGCAGTTGCATGTTGGAAACAATAGTCTTATATTGTTAACTTTGCTAATGCCCCCTCTTAAGTCTACAACTAGAAAAATTATCTAGAGGAATATTTTAGGTAGAATATTGTACACTAACACCCTCCCCTTAAGTGTATCTAGGTGAAAGAGAGATATGCAATAAAAATGCAAGGATCCAAATGCATGAAACATGAATGGGTTCTGGCTACAAGGCCATATTAGCTACCCAATTAAAAAGAGGAAAGGAGAAACCCAATGGGAAAAAATTCTAACTAAAAGACACAATAATGATATCCATAAAAAATCCAATCAATATCCATCCACACAAAGGATGAAAAGCAAAACCATACAACCCCCTGCATAAAGAGATAATCTACTGCAAAGAAGCACTAGAAGAACTCTTGTGGAGTAAATCTAGAATCCTTAATCCAACAACTAAGGAAAGATAATCTATTTTCTATTGAAACCAGATTAGATTCACTAAATGACTCAAGGTGGAATCAAGATAAAGAAAAAACATACCCGATGCCAATGAACACTTGAAAACTCACAAGTTGGCACAACTCTGGAATATATGAAAAAATAGTTGATTGATGAATGATCTAAAACATAAATGAAGTGAAAAAATAAAAAATAAAATGAAAACCTAATGCATGCAAAAAGGAAATAGTGCATGCATAGATGAATGGTCAATAATTTGCATGATGCAGGTGTTCTTTGGTGTGATTTGTTCTTCTGTGAAGATTTTCACCACAATGGAGGCAGATGTAAATCTTTGTTTCTAGATGAATGAAAGTTTCTTTCCCTAACTTTTTTTGCATGCTCCTTGCTTTCTTACTTATTGATTCTTTAAACATTGTACATGTTTTGAGAGAACCACATGATAAAGATCTGGAAAAATTTGGATTCTAACATATCAAGCCTCGACCGTTTTTCCAACACAATGCAGGTCAGATCTAGGCTATTTATCCAAAACTTCATTCTCACTCTAAGGCAACAAAACTTCAGTCTATCCACTAGGTGAGTATCCAAAGGGTGGCTTAGTGAGCAAGTCATACCTCTATATCAGCTTCCCACCGTACAATGAGAAAGTCATTCCCATGTTTTTTCTTCTTGTCATAACTTAAGAATACCAAAGCTATACCTCCTGATAACTTTGGCAAGGCACCACAAAACAATGAAAGTCAAGCTTCATGAGGCAAGAAAAGCTTTGTATGATTGAAACTCATGAACAAACAAGATGGCACCACAAGCAAGCAAAGTGTATTATGAAAGGTGGTCATCTAACAATTGTTGTAAATGCAAAATAGTGTAAGGTACATTCAAAGGGATATTGCTTAGATCATGTAAGGTCTCTTCTAGGGAATCATTGTTCCTGATGTCTCCAAAAGAGGACAAGTCAAATAAATATCATGCTCTCATAGGATATCGATCCCAATGACATCACCAAGAAAAGGACACATCACAAGAATAAATAAAATCACACAATGAAACATGAGTGTCAATGTATGCCCCCACTTTAAAGTGGTTGCTAATACCATTGCTATGAGAAATTTATTTAAATTAGAAGAAGACATGAGTGCTTACTCGAAAAGCCCTATGCCAAGTTATATGTTTCCAATAAGCTAAGGTCATAAAAATGGGAAAGGGTTGCCCCCAAAATTTATAACTCAGTATGTCACATACGAGCCAACTAAATGCATGTCATCCACATCCCAAGATTTCTCTTATATGTACATGAAAGGTGGTAAAATAGCCAAAATAGACAATGAAAAGCGACATACGAGGATAAGGCTACCTAACCCATCACCCCCACTTAGTGCAAGACAAGGATGAGCCAAGATGATTGATGAGAAACATAGTAGAATGAAAATAAATGTCAATTAGAAGAAATAGGTGCTTCAACACAAGGAAGAGCACCATATTCCTTAAGATGTTGAATTATATTACACAAAGCATTACATTCATTAGAAGAATGACCATGATGCACAAAATGAACTCTTGTAGTAAAATTTCTTTCATGTTCTTGGAGGGAGAGATATCAAATAATCTGGGAGTAGTCTCAACAAGATACTCTCTTGGTCAATAGTAGAAGATCTGTTCCTTTATTTTGCGACAAAGATGTCTCTTGCTTAGTGTTAGGCATCATACTTACACAAGACTCTTTAGATTGTGATATTTTTTTCTCTCCTTAAAAGGAGGATGTAAAATCTAATGAATTCGAATCATTATTGTTTTGTGTGATGAAATTGATATTAAGTGAGGATTTCTTTGTTTCTTTCATTTCTTTCAAAGGAAAAAAACCAAGACCGCTAGTGTCTATCAGTTCTAGATGCACTAATGTTAAATTTGGCTTAGAAGAATCTTTTTTAATAGTTTTGATGTTAAGTGAAGGCTTGTTTCTTTCTTTCGAAGGGTAATAACCAAGACCACTAGTCTTTTCTTGCATGTGAGGTGCTATAGGGACATAGATACCTTGTTCTCTAGCACCGCATCCTTTTCCACTATATCCAAGTTGTTTCATGAGTTCATAACCTTTTCCATAAATAATTTCCATTTATTTTGGATTAGATGGTTTTTGATAGTCTATCTCATCAAATTCCATTTTCGAAGGGTCCTCCAAATTTTGTGTTGACATTATCGCTTTTTCTTTTCCATTTTCAAATTCTTTGTTTAGGATCTTGTATTCTCCCATGAATGTAGGTGTGAAATTTAAGGAACCCTAATTGTCATCAAATAGCTTCATGACTTCCTCAATGTGTTTTTCTTTGTCTTTTTGCTGCATGGGTTCTACTTGTCTAGTTGGTGTCAATGTTTTAAAAGGATTTTCCTTGTTTTTCTCAATGTTTAAACAAATTTTTGGTTTAGGATCAGCTTTGAGTATGTATAATTTTTTGTTGTATACATACTTCATTATACAATCAAGAATATAAGGCACCCCATTCATTGCATGAATCCATGGCCTGCCTAAAAGAAGGTTATATGGAATATCATGAGGCATAACATGGATCAGTGTTTCTAATGTGGCCTTTCTAGTTGTAATAGGCAAAGTGATCATACCAAGTAGTTGTTATCCTATGTTGTAAAATCCCTTAATAGATAAAGAGTTAGGTTGAATTTTTTCTTTATCCATGCCAATTCTATACAAAAGTTTCACACTACACACATTAAGAGCAGAGCCACTATTGACAAGGATTTGATTTATCCCTGTTCTATTATATCTAGCTATTATCATGAGAGGATCATTTGTTTTTGGACTTCCAATGGAGGTAACTCATCTTGATGGAAAGTAATGTCCAAGTTATTTGGTGCTATAGCTTGAAGTTGGGTTTCTACATAATTTGATTGCACATTATAAGGGATAGGAACTTGTTGTAAAGAACTTTTAATCATGTTGTGATAATGAGGAGAGGCTTGAATAAGGTCCCATAATGATATATTAGCAGGAGTATTCTTTATTTTTTCAACAAGATTATACTCCTTTTCATTATGTCAAGGAAAACGAGGAGGATCGAAAAGATAGGGTTAGGAAATGGGAGGGATGTTGAAGGTGTTTGTCTTGGTTGTGAGTTGTTTCTAGTGTTATATGTATGAGCAACGATATAATAGCTCGGTTGCTACAAAACTTTATTCTTAGGTGGGTAGAGGATAAGTTTGGGTTTTTTTTGAGTTTGAGGTTTGTATGAAGGTGGGTAAAGGGTGAGTTGAGGTTGAATAATATTAGCTTACCTTAGTGAAGGAGAGTAATTTTTCTTCATCATCTTCATCTAAGGAAACTATGTCACTATTGTCAATGTTATCATTTTCTTGCACAATGGTATCCTTCCTAGGAGGAGAGTTTTTATGAGAACTAAAAGCTATATGTTCATGACATTCAAAGGTTGGTTCTTCGAAAATGACTTCATCGCAAGTGAGGGAGTTATCAATGTTTAGATTTTCTTGTTTGTCAAAGATGTGATTGTCTTGTTCAAGAATGTTTTCCCTAAGGAAAGATGGGAAACTAAGGTTCTCATGACTTTCATCAATTGTAGTTTCTAACATCAAAGTATCTTCTTCACAACTAGGAGAGATACTAGGAGAAGAAAAAATGTGATTGTCATGATTACCTATTGTTATGTCCTCTTGTTCATCAATGTATTGCCTAATAAGAGAGATATACATAGAGAAACAACTAGGACTCTCAAAACTCTCATTGATTGGTTCTTCTAACAACAAAATATCTTCTTCACAAATAGGAGAGATATTAGGAGAAGAATGAATATGATTGTTATGATTTCCCAATATTGTATTATCTTTCACTAAAGCCTTCTCATAGGGAGGGGATATGAACTTTTTCTTAGCATGCCTAGATAGGTAAGACACTAACATTGTTTAACCAAAAATGAAAAGTACTTCTAACCATCTTATGCAATGCTTCAAGAATATAAACAATGTATGTCCAAATATGAAAAGTACTTTTAACCAATGTATGCAAAACTTTAAGAATGCAAACAATGTGTATGCAAAAAAAAAATCACTTTTATCAAACTTAGGTAAAGCTTTATGAATGTAAAAATTGTGTATACAAAAGTGAAAAGTACTTTTATCCATATTATGCAAAGTTTCAGAAATGTGAAAATTTTCAAATAAAATAATTTAGGAAGAATTCAAAAAGGACTACCCTAAATTGATGTTTTCGACCTAGATGCATAAAAAAAAAGTTACTGAAACTTTCCAGATGGATACTATATGTTACTAGCAAGCTTTAGAAGTACAAAAACAAGGTTTTCAGTGTTGTAAAAGGTAGTTTAAAATTTGTACTAAGACTAAATAACCCAAAGGGGCATATGAGTCTCAGTCAGTATTCTTTTTCACAAATTTTGAAAAAAATTAAGTGATTTTTATGCTTTTTAGTTTGTATGATCTATACAATAAATGTGAATGCAGATTTTAGATGATATTCAATGATGCAAGATGCAAAAATGCAACCTATATGCACTTTCACTAATGCAAGATTTAGAAACCCTAGATGCGAATTAACTAATGCAAGACCTAATGCAAAGTTAATATAAGCTAAATCTAGGACTATGATGCACTCCAAATAAAAAATAATGCTGTTCTAAATGTGGGTTCACCAAAATGAAAGGTGGAAAATGATCGTTGCTTATGATTTACGACATAGAACAACAATCTTCATCACTTTTCATTCAAGGAAAACCTAGAGATCTCAATCCAAGGATCAAGTAAGCGAGAGATATCTTACAATAGGGTGTCCTAGGGGATGATTAGAAACTAAAGAGGGGTTCACCACCAATCTAGGGCTTGGAAAGATAATATATGCAAATGACATGAAAAACCTAACTAGATGACCTAGAGAGCGAAACTAAAATATAGAATGACAAACTAAGAATGAACAGAGGTGCACCTGGAGAAGGCTGAGATAAAAAAAAGCTTCAAAACCCTAAAAACTTGGTGTTTGGTGCCCACTGGGACTCATACGCCAGTCTAGGAAATTTAGTCCTAAACTAGGGTTTTTGTGCCAAAACTAGAATCTAACAGTGTATGATCTGAAACAACTGAAATCTGGAAAAAGTCTTGTACTGGGACTCATATGCTACAAGTGGCGTATCAGTCCCACACATTGTTCAGAGGGTTAATATTTAAATCAGGTCTCCAATCTCTGCTCTTCCTTCCACACTTTGTTTTCAGATGTGAATCCCTGATTTGCACCTTGTAGGTGACCTTTTGTGAAGATGACAACCTTGTGATAACTTGATGACCTTATTCAACCTTGCAACCTAATCTTCAAAGGATTTTTAAAACTCAAGATAGCTAGATCTGCAATCAAACATTTAGAGAGAGAAAAACTTGTTGATTTGTTAGAAAATAGGGGTTTGCCTTGGTCAAACCCCTTTTTGGTAATTAAACCAAATGATGAGACCAATAAAATAAGGACATGAAACATGGGCAATGATACCTTGAATGATGTCTTGTAAATATGCAATCTAACATGAAGTTTCCATGAAGGATATGGATATAGATCTTAAAATAAGTGTAGAACAGTGCTTAATCTTGGATCTTCAATGAAACATCACAACACTAGCTCAACACCATGCTTGATGCTTGGTAACTTTGACATGATGATGGATCTTGAGTTTCTGCAATAAATGATGAAGAATTTTTCCCTCGAATGCTTTAGAAATGCTCTTGTAAACTCTCTTAATTCCCTTGTGGAGTCTTGTAATCATAAAATGTCTATTAGGAATGCTATCCTGAAAGTCTTAGGTGAAAATGAGTGAAATAACCTTATATTTATACTTGTTTATGTCAAATTTACCCAAATTACAACACTACAAGCTGACATTAGATCTAGGAGGATAAAATTCCACCAAGAATTTGAATTAGATTTGATTTTGGGCCACATGGGACTCATATTCCACAAGTGGCATATGAGTCCCATTAGGCTTAACTATGGGACACATTTTTCAAAAATTCTTAGAATGATGTAAAATCTAGATTGGGGCCAAAAACCCTAGGTGGGACTCATGCCCAAGGTGGCTTATGATTCCTAGATGACTAAATTTGGGCCACACAGTTAAAAAACACATGAATTATGATTGGATTCTGGTTTATGTCATAATTATCCCCGAAAAGATACATTAACTAAGGCTTGTGGATGCAAAATAAGGCCAGTTAAAGCATAAATAATCCTAGTTATTTAATAAAACCATAGATTAGTTTGAAAGTGTTAGGATACACTTTACAACACAATAAATAAGGCACCATTAAGTTCATTTAGTTTACAAGGGTCCTAAATTTAATGTGAAGGTGTAAATGAATACACTTTACAACACTAAATTAAGGCAAAGTTAGGTTTATTTAGCTTTTAAAAGGCCCAAGACTTAATGTGAATGTGTTAAACACATTACAACACTAGATCAAGGAGGAATTAGGTTCATTTTAACATTAATCATTCTCATACCAAGAAAGGAAAATGGATACTTTTTTTGTTGCCACAAAATCATACTAGAAAGGCTACTTTTTCTTTTTGAGTTTGAAACCCAAACCCATTTTAAGTGTTTCCACATTATCATCTTGATCCCAACCATAAATGAATATGGGAATTGAGAAGATGTCTTGCAAGTCTTGATAAATGTTTTTAAGACCCATGGGTAATTTAGGAAACTCTATTTGCTGCTTGTCTCTCTTCATATCATAATTGCAAAAATTGAGTTGGTCATTCCTGATTTCCCAATAAAATTCTAGTTTCTTCCTAGAAAACTTCTCTACCACTACTAGATTGAATGGGACACATAGCATATCCTTGATAGCTTCCACACTGATTATAACCTTTAGCTCCTTTCCCTGAATGATCCAATCATGTGGAAAAAAATTTAATGCACAAGCGTCCACAAGTTCAGGGCATGGATGTGCCAAAGGTACCATGTATTGTGGGAGACCACAAATCCATAGTCTAACACCCAAAGATTCAAGATCTTTCTCCTTTACTTTCTCTTGCATCCTCACAAAAAAGCCATTGTAGAGACCCTTGGGGTTTGAATGGAGTTCTAGGTCATGGATATGATCGACAAAATCTAGTATTAGAGTTGAGTCCTTGTGATCTTTTTTGCTTTAGAAATTGGGTGTTTGTAAACACTGGCTTAGGTGGTATCTAAGCCAAGGAGTATGATTTTTTTGCCAAAAATGTTGGCAAACAAAGATGGAGTTGATACTTCTTTAGCACCAACACCAAAGAATGTCACTTCAGCTACCATTACTTGAAATTCTTTGGAAACTGTTTGTTACTTGCTCAATTCCACCGCCTCTGCATTGTAAAATCCCAACTTTACTGAAATTCAAGCTTTGAAAAATGCATTTAATGTCATTCAAAATGTGTTTATAAGTGATTTTGCATATGAAAAGTTCATTAGAAATTGTGTATTCAAAGTGTGAAGAGTAGAGAAGAGACGAATTGAAGTGATTTCAAATTGGTGTGTGAAACCCTAACTAGTAGTAATCTCAAAGGTATTTGCAATTTCTTACATTATGGTCCTAGTTTCAGAAGTATTTTAGGATGTTTATCCCTCAAGTAGTTAATGTTGTGGATTGAACTTGACCCATATTTAGAAACCATCATGATAAATCCATGGTGCCAGATCCGGATGGTGCGTTCTCACATATTCCTTTTGGTATGTTGCATACTGAAGATGTCAAAATTTATATTCATTCAAAAATGGAAGAATATAATCATTCTAATTTGGGAGAAGTGTTGGTAGATGAATTTACTAGTGATGATTTTGAGTTGAAACCAGAATTTAAAAGTTTAACGAAGAAGAAGCTAGATGTTTGGAATAATTTTCCCATCTTTTGTTATGTTGATGACTAGATTAGATATGTATTGAGAAGAATTCATGACATGTTCATTTTGTTGGACCGACCATACATTATCAACAAGGAAGCCATTAGGGTTTTGACAGGTTTATGTTCAAATAGACTAGTTTCGACTCTTAAATCTATGAACAATGAAGTAGTGATGAAGTTAACTGGCATAAAATTTGATAAGAAAGCCCTAACAGTAAAATACATTGAAGAGTTGGCTATGAAGTATGCATCCATGATGATTGGCTATAATATTTTCTTCACAAACATAGAAAACTATGTTTTTTCTATAACAATTAATACTGCATATGAAATAGTGAAGAAAGGCACATATTTTGACCTATGTGAATTGCTAAGGCAACAACTATTGGGGAACCTTTAGAAGAATAAGGAATCTCAGTGTCCCTTCTGATTTGGTACACCGATTATATTCTTATTGTTCTACTTTCTTAGATAAATACTCGGCACAAAGAACATTGTGTGGTTGAGTGATGTTCCAGTTGTTGCACAAATCAGAGACCACTTGAGAATATTGGGTGATGTAGACACTCATGAGGCTACTTTGTGGGGTTTCTTCAAAACATTTTAAGATAATATGCAAGAAAGAGAAATAATTCCAAAGAGTGTTGTGGAAAAGTATAAAAATGACATCATCTTCATGGTCAACAAGGATTATTGTATCATGGAAGTTATTGAGCCAAGGATAGTGTAGATCCTTGAAATGGGATATGAGGTTGCTAAAGATGTGATTAATGGTTTGTAAAATCATATATTAAGTATTCCTAGAGATCCTAAAGAAGGAAGGTATGGGACATATGAAGAAAAATCCAGTAAATTTCATATGGAGAAAAAGAAAAAGGAAATCACAAGGAGTGTGGAAAAGATGAAGGCACAAGTAGTGGAGATGATGTGACTACTAAAGGGCCTTATGAAGAAGTCAAAAGGCATATCTAGTCCTCTGAAAGGTGCCCCCAGTACTAGAAGGTTAGGTAGTAACTCCATCCCCTCTTTGGTTGCTCCTAAGTGCTCTTAGACTAAATCTCCTATTGGACCTAAGAGGAAAGAGTCAACTAGCACCCCTGTGAAAGAAGAGAGTTCTTCGCAAAGAAGAAGAGTAAAAGAAAAATCTATAGGTGAAAGGTATGTTGGATATGACGATAAATAAGAAGAAGAAAGACCTCAGTTGATATGAAAAAATAAATTGATGACTCTTAAGAGATAAGTGCAAAGAAAAACAAAGTAGATATTGTTGATATCGAAAGTGAAGAGGAAGTCAAGAAGCAAAATGAAGCATTCAAGATCCATGTGAGAGAGAAGTTTGGAAATGAAGAAAAGGTATCAAAGGCTAAGGGGAAGAAGAACAAAAAAATCCCCTCTGGAAAGAAAACATAGCCCTCTTAGGCTAGATGCATTGTTTAATGACATTGTTGAGCATGGAATGCTAGAAGAGACTGCCAAAATATATTAAGATTCAGATAAGGTAGACAATGCTACAATACAGAAAGAAATTGTGAAGTATATGATAACCTTTGTACTAGTTTAGGAAAAATAAAAGATTACTTACCAGATGATTTTAAGAATATTTTGAGGATGAGAATACAAGAGGAAATAGATGAGGATGCCAAAATAAGGGAAGATACCCTAGAGAAGATTGGTTCTTCTCTTTCTAAAGAAGAAAAATCAAGATTGACACATTTGTATAGTAGAGAATTCAAAATAAAACAAAGAGTCAACACCCTGGTGAGCAGGGATGAGGATGATATAAAGAGTTTGAAAAGTGAGACACTACAGAAGTTGGAGAAACTTGCAAAACAACTAAGAGTGTCTTCGGACAGTGGAAGTGCTCAATGCAATATGATACTTATATCCTAGCAGTTAATGTACCTATTAAGAATGCACCAAAACATGAAATCTAGCAGCAAGAAGAGAAGGTACAAGAATATGTGGCTATAGGTAATTCCTCTCTGATTGTGGATAATGTTGAAGAAGAAAAGGGTGACGAAATGCAGGAGGAAGTACAAACAAAGAAAAACTCACCTCCTCCTGACACAAAGGAAGATGTAGACCAAAAGGGAGAGGCTACACAATACAACCCAAAGAATTCAAAGGCACAAAAAACTAAAGATCAGACTCCTCCAGAAGATAATTTGAAATCCATTGAAGAGAAGAAGATTGAGGAAGAGTTTGGTACTGTAGAGAAGGAGAAGAGTGTGGAGAAAGAAGAGGAGAGCCCAAAGGTTGTTGGTGAATCCTTCGATGATTCACTCAAGGGTCTTTTGGACATGAAAGTGCAATTTGAACCTATTATATCTACACAACTGCTACAACTTCCTTTACAGCAGGGCCAAGTGGACATGGAAAAATTCTTTCCCTTGCAGAAGCTTCAAATTGGTGAGATGTCTCATGCTTCTGCAAGGAAGGAAATACTATCCACCCACCAAAAGAGCACAAAATCGATTGAAGAAGCTGTCAAACTATTGCAAGAATGGATTCCTAGAGTTACTATTGATGTATCCTTGTCTAGTGTTGAAAAGTTAAATCTTTTATTAGATTCCTTTAAAGACTATTCCTTCGATTTGGAAGAAAGATAGGAAAAAGAGTTGACAAAGAAGGTCAATGACAAAAAGTTGATTGAGGTATTAGACAAGTGCAATGTTGCACATGGAAAACTGTAAGAAAATTTGAAGCATGTGTAGAAATGTTTGGATGAAGCATGTGTTTTTTTTCAATTTTTCTTGAAGTGGCCTAATTCAATGAGGAACATCAAGGATTATATGGACTCAATTGAGTCACAGATTTCACAAGCCTCCAGAGTCTATGACCCTGTTAATGACATAGATGGTGCTACAAGGGCTGCAATAGAAAACTTGCATGGATAGTTTTTCTAGCTGCAGGAATAGAAAGAAAATATAATTGTATAGAACTTTCAACTGAGGGATCTAGTAAGTGCAAGGCTTATCCCCTTAACTAGTGTTGCAGCACTTGCAAATAAGTTAGTACAAAAGAACCTGGTACCCAGTTCATCGGATGAAGGAGAAGACTTCCTCATGCAATTTGAGAGCCAGAGCAACATACTTATCTTTACTCTGAAGGATTGGGAGGCAAACCTTGCCAAGTTGAAGGTGTCTTACAAGAGTATCCTTCCCTCATCTAGTTGATTATATACATTTCAATTTTATTTATCCAATTTCAGATTTCTTTATACATATGTGAACATATTAGAGGTTGCTGCAATACAATTTTGATCATTTTTTATGGATAACTTTGTAAGGGGGAGCTATTCTCATGCATATATGTATATACCTACAAAGGGGGAGAATAGTTGAAGTAGTTTGCCAAGATTGACATTGAGATCCCTTTGCCCCTGATGTCAAAAGGGGATAATAGTTTGAAGAAGAGTTTGGGTATGTTGCCATCAATGACAAAGGGGGATATTGTTGGAAGGTTGTTGAGATTGTCGAAAGTTTGTCATTGAGAAGATTAGTGGATGTTTTGTAGATGATTCTATTATAGTGTTGACATTGATGTCAACATTGTTGTAGTATCAACATTGATGTATTTCTTGTGTTTAATGAGAATGATTGAATGTAGTGATGGCAACCCATTGCATAGTTGCAGAATTTCCTAAGTCCCAGAGCACAGTTTCTACTATATAGTGAACCCATTTTGTGGTCCGCATTGCTCCACTATAAAGAATCTACTTATGGAGTTTTGAGGTAATTTTGGTACTTGTTGGAGGAATATGAATCCAAGGTTTCACATCTTGAAGCCCTTTGAAGTTGAAGTTGGAGTTGATAGAGTATTGCTCTAGCTATGGCAGAATTACTGTGGTAGTGTACCTCTTTAGAATGCTCCACACTCTACCATGGATGATTCCTTGCTATGTGGTTTTGTGGGAGTGTTTATAGGTGTTTGAAATGTGTTGGGTCCAAGTGACAAGTTATTTGGAGGTTTGCATGTCGAAATATGGATGAACAATTGATTCATCTCTTTGTTGCTTCACCAACATTACTAACTAATGCTTAACTTTGAATATAGCTTTTTTATTTTTTATTTTATGCTTACCTTCACCATATACCTCTGACCATTCACTTTTTTTTAACCCAAGTGCTATCTTAGAAAGGCCGCGACCTTTCAGCTTTCTGACCAAACCTTATTTTTTAAATGATCTTGTCATATCTTCAAGGGACATATCATTTAATAATGACTTCCTTAGAAATGTGTACTAAGGTAGGAAGGATTTGAAAAATGGGTAGAACCACCACAACTTCAGTGACGATTCTTCCTGCATGTGATATTCCCTCTGAGGAGTTAATTCTGTTTGTTAGATTCTACACTCTCACCGCACTCATTTATCTGTCAAAGGAAAGTCTGGCATCTGTGTATGGCAGAGACTGGGAGGCGCTTGCCAAGATGGCGTTGTAACTACTTTCCTAGAAAGATAAATAAATGATAGCACCAAAGAAATTGCTATCACCTGTAACATCAAAGGTGTTATATTTTTGGAACAACTATCGCTTCAGATATCAAGGATTTGGGTGATTTTTCTTCACATTCACAGCTCGCATCATTCGTACCCATAATGGACTATAGCCAGAGTATCACAAAATGGATATTTCTAAAAGGCTTCAAAAAATTCAAATAAATACAATTAGCGGGTGTAAAGCCAAACTCGATGAAATTTTCAGAGACTTCCTAGCCCGTGGTAAAATGGGAGCTTTGAAACATGGTATGTACATCCATAAAATAATAAAGGAAGGAAGATTTATGTCAAATGTTATAGTTGGAGGGGCCCTGGTAGATATGTATGCAAAATACGGAATAATAGATAAAGGCACGTTATAAGTTTGATAGAATACCCTGAAGAATGTCATCTCATGGAATGTAATGATCACAATATATTCATGTATGAAATATTTAGATTCTCCTGCTTACATACAGCAAGCACATGCATAGTTTACAATCTACGTTATAAGTTTGATAGAATACTTTGAAGAAATGTCATCTCATGGAATGGAATGATCACAAGATATGTATGTATGAAATGTTTAGATTCTCCTGTTTACATACAGCAAGCACATGCATAACATACAAATTAAGTTTCTTCTTTCTAGTATTTATGAAAATAAATTTTCCTAAATATTTAGTTAAACCCTATTTAAAAATCAAATGGTAGTGGGATGATTTATTATCAATAGGTCAAGGAATCATACATAACTACAACATGCCCTAACACAGAAATTTAATCTTATGATATGAGTGAATTAAGTATTTTTTATTAGTGCTTGTTCTTAAGCATGAAGGTCGATCAAGTTGAGTATAGATATCTCATTTGTTTCTTTCAAAATAAATGAGTTTGACTCCATGGTGGCATAAGATGAAAATAAATTATGTCAGATCAAATGTCATGGGTGAGATTAGAGGAAGACATGTAGCTTCAAAGAAATGTAGAAATGAAATATACACAATGCATAATGATATAGGAATTAATCATGATTTATTCACCTTTTTAGGCTTGGGGTATGCTTATGAATGAACTTGGTTATAGTGACTCAAAAATAGTTTATCATAGTTTTGAAACTCACCATAAGAATTAAAACACAGAACATGATTTAAGGGATATGACCTATATATGAATCTACTTGATGTAAAAAATTACATATTGTGGATGTGAGTTGTTAACTTCTATGTGATTTATTAGTGGTGTGAGCTTTTGATAATAAATACTAATTCTTCTAGAAGTATCAGGCAAATATCCCCATAGAATGACATATAAACATGATATGAATAATGATATGTAGACAATAATTGATGTAATATGAAAAAACTAGTATATGTGAAGACCTTGGTGAATCAAAATTTATAAGGATGACCACATATGATGTAGTTCATGAGCACAACATGTTTACTTTATCAAATGTGAATGAATGGTTAGGTAAAAATTTATGATTAGGCAAGGTTTAGAGATGACTTTGACAAAGTATGTTGAAGCCATACTAAATTTTTAAACATCACTCTCATTCTATGAGATTTTATAAGAACTTTGGATTCCATAGAAATTCAATTATCTTCTAACTTGACAAGGGCACTAACTATATTTAATAGGGATTTTGTGGTCTATACACTGCTCTTTATAAAACAAGTTTATCCCTAATCATGAGAAAATGAATGAAACACAATCTATAATAGTAAAAGTCTAAAGATTAAAAATCATTATGCTAACAAAAAAGACATTGGGGGCATGTAAAAATAAAATAGGTGGTTGATAATGATTTAAAAAAAAAAAATCAAGTATGCATGAGGAGGATGTGTATTGTAAAACATGACACTACATATGATCAATTTCTTTGTCAATATCAACTTTTTTATTGGGGTAAAGTAAAACATAGTACTCCATTGAGCAAAATTGATATTCCCTATTGAATACACAAGTGTAGCCAACCAATAGACATTCAAGTAAAATTGGTTATGGAAATGATGGACTAGGTGGCTAAGTCAAACTCTTTCCTTTAATAGGTCTATTGTGTTCTACTCACTCTTTTTTACTATATAAACACATATACATGCACATTTTTATCACAATAATGTAAGATCTTCCTACATAATGCTCAATGAAATGACAAGTCTTCATATGGATAGAATCCAAAGACATGCACTTCTAATCTAGTTCTCAAGTATTATCTTAAATACAAATTGTCCCACTTAATCATTTGCATGCCTTTCCACATTTAGATATATCAATGCTTGAAATCTATAGTTAGTGAGCCTCTTTGGCTATTCTAAATATGTTATTTTCAATGAGTTGATTTTTTGGGATTAGACATGGGGACATTTCCAACTTTACAAGGCAAGAAACCCCCTCTAGTTTTAAAAAATACTCATTTCTCTTACATGGTAAAAATTGGTTATGTATAGTTATTCCATATATGTGGGTTAGATTGGCCAAATATATTAAAATTTTCATTTAACCATTTGAAGAGTCTATAGTTGCAACAATATTAAAGGATGTAATTGTAGTGTACAAAATTGTATATTCTTGAAAATGGTACAATTTCACACTTAATTTGGACATATTTTAGCACCCTTGCATTAAATCCCCTTTTAAATCATCATTAATAGACCCCTAAGACCCCTTATTTTGGATCTCGAGGCTTATTTCAACTAAAATCCCGACAAAATCATCAAAAGCATCAAATTTTCTAACAACCCATCATTGGCCCACCTCAAAAAACTAGGGTGGGACTCATATGCCACCTTGTGGTGTATGAGTCCCCCTAGGTGGAACCCATATGCCATAAGTAGCGTATGAGTCTTGTGTGGCCTATTTTTAAGGTTTGAGTGGGAAATTCAAGGTTTAAATTCAATTTTTTGGTTGATTTTGGCTTTTGAGATCTAATAAACGATAAATTAGGTGTATTGCCTATATAAATAAGCTTTGAAGTTATTATTTTCAATCTAGAAGAGCAATTTCAAGATATAAGAATTCACAATCATTCGAGCATTCTCTCACAAGAGCATTCAAGAGCAAGTAGCACACAAAGTTGAAGTCTTGGAGTAGCATTAAAGTTTTTTTGCAAGTCTTCAAGCTCACTTTCATTCAAGATCTAGCATTGTCAAGGATTGACTATGGTTGCCTATGGTGAATCATGATGGATTCTAGGTTGGGGAGATGCAACTAGCCATCAATCCAAGTGTAATGATTTGTTTCCTAGGTGATTCCATCCTCCATTATCATTCTACATTCAACCTAAGGAAGGTACATGCATTATTAGGGCTCATTTGAGTGATTAGGGATCTCTCAAAGTGAGTCATTCATCTTCATGTTTCATTCATGCATCTCATTCTAGCACAATAGAATAGGGTTGCTTTGCATTTCAGATTTCCTAATCTTAGATACACTTAAGGTTAGGGTTTATGTTCACATTTGCATTCAAGATCCATTGTTTCTATCAATGTTTAACTATCGAACTAGGGGTTTGACCAAGGAAAACCCCCCATAAGAAAATCAACACTATATTTTGTTTTGCAGGTATTTTTACAGATTTGGATCCGAAAACTAGATTGGGAAGGAAGAGCAGAGGTTAGAGACCAGATTTGGACTTTGACTTTATGAAAAAGAAAAATGAGACTGATATGCTAGAAGTGGCATATGAGTCCCACTATAGGAAAATTTCTAGATTTTTGAAGATTCTGAGTCTACACTACCAGATTCTTGTTCTAGTCCAAAAACCCTAGACTAGGACTGATACACCAAAAGTGGTGTATGAGTCCTAGTGTGCCCTAAATCCATCCTTTTTAGCATTTCAGATCTTGTTTCATGCCTCTACAGATTTCTAGGTACACATTTCTGGTTTTTTCGCTTTTTGTTCTACTTTACATACATTTCTAGGTCATTTAGTAAAGTCTTGCATATCATTAAACTTCATATTTGATCTTGCATGCCATTTGTCTTTCAAAGCCTTAGCTTGGTGGTGAAACCTCTTTTAGTCTCTAATCATACCCTAAGATACCCTATTGCAAGATCTATTTCCCTTACTTCATCCTTGGATTGAGATCTCTACGGTTTCCTTGAATCAGAAGTGTAGGAAGCTTGTTGTTCTATGTTCTAAATCATAAGAAATGGAAATTTTCCACCTTTCAGTAATAAAGGCCTTGACTTATCTTTACAAGTTTGAATTCATTTATAAAGATCTCACGCCAAATAATATTTTGGTCGATAGTGGTGTCATAATTAAATTGACAACTATGGGACTACATTTGTGAATGAAAATGGGAAGCCCAACAAAATAATTCTATATGGTCTCTTTGGATCACTACTAAAGAGATTTCTTGTTGTGAACCTTCTTACATGGAGAAAGATATAAAGATAGCAATTCTTGAATGAGTCTCACCTCATGGAACATGGGCCTTGAAGTGTCAACAATATTAAGAAATAATAAGACATGGATTAGCTATAGATATTGGGTGCATTATAGTTAATATGGTTTTTATTCTAGGTGTACCTACACTCTTGTTAAATTAAATGAAGGATTAGTTATTATGTTTCTATACGAAGTGTTCTATGCATGTCCATAATATACCATTGGTCTATTCATGTTAAGATGCCTTGAAATATTGTCATGTTTTATTTTATTGTACTTTGTTATTGGACTTGATCAGCCTAATAACTGTGTATATGTGTATTATAAAGTATTGTATAGAAAAGGTCTCTTTAGTATATTATATCAAGTCATTAATTACCCATGAGTCTACAAGGTGTTAAATGTTGAAAGATATTTTTAGGTACTATTAAGACTATGTTGGTTATTTTTTTAGAACCAAACTTAATCTCTCTCCATACCTATGAATTTTCTAGAACTCAATTATTAGCAAGGTTGAGGATTGCCCAACGAATGAGTAAAAAGGTGTGAGACTCTTACTCCTACACTTTGGGCTCTATTAGACCTGGGAGGGTAATCCCACAATGCAAACATAGGAATTCATGCACGACTACACTTGAACACATTGCCAATAATAGATACTTCTCATAAAATCACTCAATATACAATATATCAAATAAGTTGGTATCTTATTTATGAATATGTTACATTAGGAGCATGAGAAGAAAAAACTCAATATAAAAAAGCTACAGTGGTATCCATTGGAGAATATATAAAATCAGAGTGATTAGTTGTTGAATAAACTAGGAAACTGAACCATGACCACTTTGCATGGACCAGTGCTCTTATCCACATACAGAATATCAACTTATATAACTCGATAACATTTAAAAAATAGTAGATGCGGTTCTAAGAAACTCTGCATTATAGGACCTGTTTATGACATTCATGATTATTACTGCTTAAAACTATCCAAGCACCCAACTCTTACAAGTTATTAATCTCACTCAAGAACTTACATTAATTCATTGAACTAATAAGCAGGAATTAAATTAAACATCCATTGAGAAACAACAAAGACAAACAAAAGAGTCCTTGATTTATTTCATTCATAACTTGTAAAACGATCACAAGGAGAGACAATAGCCATGAAATTGGTATTAATCTGTATTGTGTTTGCTATATTGTTATCAAAATCACATACATGACACTAAACTATGAACATAAGACAAAAACACAAAAACATGCTATGTATTGCTATTGCAGCTTTCTACATAACTCAATTTTCAACCAACCCCCTTTTCTTCTAGCCTTGAATTCTTTCTTATAGAGATGAAAGAGAAAACAAGCCTCGGGCCAGGAAGCACACCTATCAAAACATCATTTGACCGCTATAAAAATATTCCTTTTTCAGTTACACTCGAGCCTTCAGGTGGCAAGAACAAACATGAGGCAAAATTAACCCTAATCATTGTAGAGATCGGGTCCCACCTCAAAAAGGCATCATTTTTTTGTTGTAACAACTTCAAAATATTCCCCACATGCTCAAAATGTTTTTCCCGAGGGAAAAAAACCAGCAAAACCTACGAAGCAAGGAAAGAAAATAAAGAAACAAGGTTGACTAATCCATATTATCACTTGTGTCACCAGTCTCCATGTTGAGGGGAAAACAATCTTTTGAAATATTTTATCAAAAACCTAATCTGCATGAGTTTCAGGCTATTTATTGTTATATTCCCCTTATCCATTATTCATCACATCAAATCTCATCCCCATACAAGCCTACTCAGTATATTTTTCCAACCAAGTAGTCTACTCATCCTCAGTGGGCCACTTCACATCCAAAAAACTTTGTATCCTCTCATTGTGTTGAGTGTACCTAGCATCAATTAATGCTCTGGCCTCTCTAACAAAGATATCCATCCCTGTTTCAACCTCTATCAACATATTAATATTTGGATTCAACAAAATATATTCAATCACATACAAAGGCATTTTATTTCATGTGAGCAAATCTCCCAATTCCTCTTTCCATTTTTCAAACTCATGAAACTCACCTTTGTGATTAAATATTGCAGGAATACCACAATTCATCTTATCATTAAATATCTTTAGCTTATTTTGGAGCTGCATACCTAGTTTTCCATGAAAGGTGGTTATTTCATTAATCAAATCAATATTTTGTAAAATCTCACGGATGTTAGTAGGTGCCTCGGGATCCTCCTTCATTCTAGGCATCATTTCTTGTAAAGCACCGACCCTAGTACTATAGTTACTCCATTCACTCTTGAAAGCCTCTTGTACCTGAGTATACTTTGTGTTGACTTCATGAATATTCTTATAGGTAGCCCAAAAATTATCAACTTTGTTGACCAACTTGGTCACCCTATGCTATAATACATCCTCAAAGATCTCATTTTCCACCTTGACAGTTTCATACTTAGCCTTCTTGGCCTTTTCCTTTTCAATATTCAGCTGATCATTCAAGTCCTTAATTTTCAAGGCTAAAGTTTCCTTATCCTATGTAGGCAAGTTTGAGGAAGAAGAGGATGATAAGGATATTTTTATTATTGACTGAGTAGCCTGAACAGTGGCCCTCATCTTATTTATCTCATCCAAAGCCTTATTGTATTCCTTTACTAAAGAATCATATTTCTTCTAAGAAATTTGTGCAGTGTCCACACTAAGCATTCCAACATGAGTAGTTAACTTCGCTTCTTGGAAAGGATTAGTATATGTGGCTCTTTTCACCACCAAGGAACCAATAACCTCTTCAATTGGTCTAGAAACCTCATTTTTTGTAGTATTGGATGTCATAGACCAATTTGGAAGAGTATGAAACTTTGGACTATATCCAAATCCAAAGACCTTATCCTCAAACTGTTGTCCAGATATTGAAGCCTAAGGGTCTCTTCTCACTGCATCATATGCTATAGCAGAGGTGATAGTGCATCCTAGTAACAACATGGCCACTATCTGAGATAATTTTCCTAGCCTCTGCAGGAGTAATAACTGCAATTTTAGCCTTGATCTTTTGTTCCTCTACTTTTTCAACACTAGCCCGAGCTAGTTTAAGTCTTTCCTTTATATCCTTACTCCACTGTTGAATCATAAATTCTTGAAACTCATTGGATTGCACAAAATTATCATCAACAAGTAATCCATCACATTCCTTGATCCTTGGATCATCTTCACTTTCCTTATCATACTACCATTTGGCAATTCTATCAGGGGGAACAACTAAACTAAGGGTTTCCTCAATATTAGGAGTAGGGAATTTCTTCTCCACCTCCTCATTTCTTGGCACATGTTTTGTCATTTGTTCCTCCCTAATTTCTTGGACATCTATAGGATGCTCTGGGATATCCATAGCTTGTGGTTGTTGTTGTAGGAGGGCATGGGCTTTAACAACAACCTCCTTCACCTTCACCTTAAATTCACCACTTTGATAATCCCTTAGCTTAGTGAAAGATCTTTCAAAAGGGTCAACAATCACATCATGCAAACTTATAGAAAATGCATTCATTCTTATGATTCTTTCTTCAATGTCCATTAAGAAAGTCCATTCCCTCATTCTAGCTATGACAACCTCATCACTTATCAAACTCATTAACACATCATTTGTACACAAGAACTCATGATGTATCACTGATAAGTTGTTATCTCTACTTCTTCCACCCACAAATCCTTTCAAATAAAAAATCTTAACCTCACTAAAAGGCATCCTAAGGTTATTCACCATGATCGCAAAAATTTCATACCCCTCAAGGGTAGTAACTTTCAAGTAGGAAAAAGAACATTGAGGACTCACCATAGTACCCTTCCTAAGCTTTCTGAACATCTCATAATTCATATCATCAATTTGTGACATGAGCTCCATCAAGGCTAATCTGTCAGAGGCATATAGGGGTAAACAATGTGGTTCCACCTTAGCTCCATAGACTTTGATCAAAGTGTACTCTGAATGAAGAAACCAATATTCCTAATTATATTTTTCTTTCGATCTTGGTACATCTTTTGGGTGCATGATACTTCTAATCACTGGAGAAAGCTTGTGAGTAGGTGCTACACCAAAAATTTCTAGGATACCATACCTTATGATATTAGCAAACATGATATAATCGAAATGGGAATAGTCCTGATCCAAAATGTTTGTATTGGTAAAACATTATTTTCATTGTCTCTTAATCTTAATGTCAACTTCCTTTTCCAATTGTAATCACCCTGATATAAGAGCATATGCATTAACAGAGAAGAGTGAGGGAAACATAAAGGAATTACCTCCTTCTTCAAATTGAGGAAATGCTCATGCATTTTTTCAACAACATAATCAACATAATCATAACCAATGTTTTGATTATGACTCTCTATATCTGTCACCATTACCAATAAGCGAGGGGCCATCCTTACCTCAAAAGTTTGGCATAACACTTGATTCAGGCAGTAATAAGTGTTCTTGAAATAATCCACAAACTCCTCACACTCAAAAGGCTCAACATCATTTGGGAGAAACTTCTTCTTGCCCTATCTATGTCGAACAAGTAGTCTATCTCTGTATGCAAATTTTTTACACTTATACTCAACATATAGCTTGACACGCCTAAATTTTGCAGTATAATTGGGGTTTAACCCAAATACCTCCACAATTTTGTCCTTTGTTGCTTCTAGGATTATATCACCATTTTAATTCCTGATTGTTCTATCAATAGGATGATAGTGTCTAGCCAGTTCCATCATCAAGTCAACTTCTACAAATATATTTGGTACCACCAACTCTTTGAGGTTCAACCCATATAAGAAACATGCAAGCTTATTAGAATACTGCATATTGAAAGCATACAGGAAAAGTTGCCACCCGCTCTAAGGCTGGGGTTTTATGCTAGTTTCATCAGCACTATGAATCAATGTGGTGGTTACAACAAGTTGACCTGTAGGTCTTTTGCCAATTCATGACCCTCCCTCTTTTATACCTCCAAAGGCTTCTTGCATGAACATTTATGTTTCCTTCTTTTTACTTCTGATCCTATTAGACTATTGACAAGAGACACTACAGTATCACTTGATGTTATCATTGATGGAAACTCTAATCGATGATCAGATACATGCACTATCATTCGATCACACCCGCAGACAAATTGAAGATTAATTAGGAAGAACAAAGTATCTAGTAGCACAATTTTTATCAATCTGTATGAAGATTTCATGTTATGATTTTGTGTTGCACATCTCAAGAAATGGTTTTTGGTATAA
>CM021108.1:512921113-512976927 GCA_007115665.2 Sequoiadendron giganteum | reverse complement strand
TAGTTATGGTGTTGTGTTCATTTGCTTCATGTTTATGCATTATGGTTGAATGTTGTTAATGCTCTGAAGATAAAGGTTTATAAAGTTAATTTTTGCATAACACTAATTCACCCCCCCTCTTAGTGTAGCTTGTTTCCAAAAATTGGTATGAGAGCTAGTTCCTCTGAAAGAAGTATAATCAATCGAGGAGATCATGGAAGGTGTTTCAATGGATTCAAGCAATCTTCAACAACAACTGTTGGTGGCCCTAGATGATCTTGATCAGTCAAAGGCTAAAGTTCAAAAATTGCAAGCAAACCTCTGAGATGCTGAGAAATTCATTAAGTCCCTGAAAGAAAAAAACAATAAGTCTAAAGAGAAAAGAAAGGAACTCTATGATCAGATCAAGCAGAGTGACAGTAAGAGCATTGAAGAAGAAAAAATCAGTCAAGCATTGAAAGAAAAGACAAAATAATGTGAAAATCTTACCAAATATAATACAGTCCTAAAGCATGAGATGGAATCTATCATGATGAAGATGACTAAGGAGATTGAAGACAAAAAGAAAAATGAAGAAAACCTATCACAGTCCCTAAAAGAAAAATCTGAATTATGCAACCAATTGGATGATGAATTGTAACAATCCAAAAATAGTGAAGAGGAACTTGAAAAGAAAATGGATTATCTCAAAAATGAACTTACTGCTACAAATGAGTACAAAGAGAAGTTCAAAGCTAGCTTTGCCATGCTTGATGAACTAATTAGTAGTCAAAGGACTCATGGTGACAAGCGAGGTCTTGGATATGAAGAAGGAGAAAGTTCTAGATTCAAGCAAAAGAGATTCAGACAAGGAAATCAAATCAGCAGATCTAGAAGGTATCCAACAAGGCAACCTAATGCTCAAAGATTTAATGGATATTGTTTCAGTTGTAACAAATTCAGACACATGGCTACTCAATGTAGAAGTATAATGAATCAAAGTGGTCCATCATTCTCAGGTCAGTGTTTTAATTGTCATAAGGTTGGTCATAAGTCAAACGAATGAAGAAATGTGATGAATCAATTTCATAGAAATATCAGATGCTATACATGCAATAGACTTGGCCATAATACTAACCAGTGCATATCAAGAGGAAATCAGTGGAACAATTGTTCTGGAAAAAGAAATGTTGTGTGCTATAACTACAACAAAATTGGACACATTGCTACATTCTGTTGGAATAGAAAAAGTCTGGTACATCAAAGGAAAAACATGTAGAAGGATATCAAAGGAAAATGAAAAATCACCATAGATGTGGTTAGATAGTAGATGCAGAAGAAATGGGTGAAGAAAGAACCCTCTACTGAAGAAAGTGTCCTAGCACTAGATTTTGCTTATGGTAATTCCTTTGGGAATTAGTCTCAGGCCTTTGGCCTAGGGGGAGCATTCAAGAAAACCATACAACCCCCTAACCAATAAATGACACTGGATGTGGATGTGTACAATAGATGCATAGATGCTCAAAAGACTTTTTTGAACTCATTAGAGGAAGTGGTATATCATATTGGAGGTTTGTAGAAGTTTTACCCATCACAGTACATAGAAACAAGGTAACCAAATGTATTAGGGTTAAAGTATTTATTGTGACAAAAGAGTTAGGTATGCAAGTGATAAAAGGTCATTTCTAGTTTTTATTTTTTCACTTTGCATTTGGAGAGACCTAAAGCGAACCTTGATGAATTGAGGTGAGATTCAAGTGTGGAAGTGATTCGGCAATCAAATTCCGATTCGACGAAAAAGGTATTTTTCATAAAACTTCACGAACTTGTGATTTGGTCAAAATGAATACTCCTCTACTAGTTGAAGTCAAGGACAAACCTCATCCTAAATTCAAATGGCATCCTTATAAGTCTCTTGAGACCAATCCATTAGGAGCATTTTTTTCGTTCTGTATGGATTTTTACACACAGAAGGCATTATTCAGTTTATATTCATGCCAATATTGAAGAACTAGGAAGTTCTTAAATACTGAATTTGTACAATAATCATATCATTGGTGAAGATTACTATGTAAAGCCAGAACATAATATCCTGGAAATAAAGAAGTTCACACAGATTATCAAATTTCCCATGTTTGAAGTGTCAGAGTGGGTTCGTTATGTTTTGAGTCGAGTGCATGATGAATTTATGTGGCTTAGAATTTCATTCAAAATTAAAAAGGAAGCTATTAGTGCAGTGACCGGTCTAAACTCTTCCGGTGGACTACCAATTTTGATGTCTGTGAAAAACCAAACAGTCATTGATGCTATAGGATCTACATATGATAGAAGGGCAATGACTATTGATTACATTGTTGATATAGATGTCAAATTTGCATCAATGGTCATTGGATACAAGATTTATCATTCTAGCTAAGACAAATCTGTGTCTGGCACAACAATTTATGCCGCCTACCAAATGGTGAAGGAAAATGAAAATTATGATCTCTATGAACTGTTGATAATTCAGCTAATGGAGAATCTTGCAAAGATAAAGAAAGACAAGAAAAAATCTTTCAAATATGGTAACTTTCTCTTATGTTTATTCTCTTATTTCATGGGTGAATTTCCAAGAATTGGTAAGGTTCAATGGAAAAAGGATAAACCGGTAGCCGCATAGATCAGAGATGTGTTGTACAATTTTGCAGATACCAAAACAAGGAGTGAAGCTATGTGGGGATACTTTAAAATATTTCAGGCTATGATGCAAGCTAGGGAGAGGATTCCTACCTCTATTATAGAGAAGTACAAAGATTCCATTTTCTTCATGGTGGATGTTGATCAGTGTATGATGGAAGTTGTTGATCCAAGAACTATTTGGATCATGCCTATGGGGTATGAAGTCAAAGAAAACATTTTGGACATGTATGCACAACACTTGCTATGTAAACCTTTGGATTCGGTAGAAGAAAGGTTTGGTACCTATCCTGAGAAGGGCATACAAGTTCATAATGACCTCACAAAACCTATCGTTACTAAAAGAGTCAAGAAATAAGTAAAAGTTCTTGCAGAGAGTATGGGCATACCTGTAGATCTACTAAAAGAAGCTCGACAAAAGAGGGAAGAAGCTGAAGCAGCAAAGCAAGAAGCTAAGGAGGCAGCTAGAACTCAATTAGCTAGTCTGGCAACACCATCTGCCCAAACTAGAACAAATAGAAGCTCTGTATCTCATTCAACTCCTACAACAAAGTCCACCCCTGTAAAAATTGAAGCTAAGGTATCCAGAAAAGAAGGAAAAAGGAAGAAAGATAAGAGAAAAAGAGTGTATATGTTTGTTTTTGATGATGAGGAAATTGATTCAGATGAAGGTGTCAAAGAAATCAAACATCAAGGCACCAAGGTAGCAACTATCACAAAAGGAAAACCCTCCAGTAAAGATGTTCAAGTGAAGAAAAAGACAAAGATTGACAGTTCAAGTATGCCAGGTGTAGAAGTTGAAAAGGAATTAGTCAAAGATGGTAATCTCAAACCTCTTTGTAAAAAGTATGAGTCTTTTGATGATTCTCATAGAATAATTCTTGAATAAGAAACAATAAAACACATGAATATTTTCATTAAAGTTTTGATAGAAATTATTCCTAATTTTCCCAAAAGTCTCTATGACATTCTGGAAATGAGAAGACTTAATGCCAGAACAAATGAGAGAAAGGATTCTTTCAGAATTATGTCTGGTGATGTGTATGGATGACATGAAGACACTTTTGAACAAGGCCCAAAAGAAATTTAAAAGCAAAACAAGGGTTAAAAACCTAATGATTGGTCTAGCCGATGAAGTCACAAAAGAAACAAAGAAAATTATGAGGGAAATACTGCTAAATGAGATAATTAGTGTTGTAGCTAAGGAAACTCATGTTGTTGATGCTCCATCAGGTCCGAAAAAGGAAGCAGAAGAAGAAAAATTTGGTACAGCCAAGGATTCTCAGATTCCTCTTGCGGAGGACAACATAAAAATTCCCATGGAAGTTGAGATACCTGGAAATGTATCTATTGAAGAAATAGAGATCACTGGAGGTAAACCAGACCCTACAACTATGCAAGTAACAATTGAAGAAAATAAAGATGATGTAAAGACAATCCCAATTGAGATAGGAGACACTGTTGAGGTAGTGAATAAATTTCTGGTTGAATAGAAAGATGAATTGGATCCGGAATTGATTGAAGGTCCCATTGACCTATCCACCTTAAGTTCGATTCAGAAGATGAAAGTAGCTTCGTTTGCTCAAGCACAAGCCAAGGAAGAGATAATTAAGTCACACATTGAAGATAATGAACTACTAAATCTTGCATCTGGAGTATTGGAGAAGATAATGCCATCCTATTTGAAAGATCCAACTGGTCCCTCCTCCAGTGAATTGAAAAATCTTATCAACTCGGTTAGTACACACTTTGAATCACTAGAAAAATATGATATGGTAAAAGTAAAAAAATAATTTGATGTGAAAAGGTTTAGTGGATTAAAGGTATTGATTGCTGAAGATAAAAAAAAATTAGCTACTTGTGTAAAGAATGTATAGAATGCTTTGTTAGAAGGTGGTAAGATCTACAAATCATGTTTGTGTTTTTCAAATTTTACTGAAGCTAATGAGAAGAAGATCAAAGATCTGGAAAAATAGTTAAGCACTATTTCTAAAGGATTTGACCCACTATCTGCTAGTATTGGGAAAATAAATAGAAGGTGAAGTGATGTCTGTGCTTAACAATATAAAAGGATTGAAGCATGAGAATGATAAGATTGTTTCTAGAGCATGTGAACTCAGACGCATAATTGGTCCTAACATTGAAATAATGTCAAGCGCTCTAAAGGAAGGAGAAGACTCTATGGTAGTTCATGATCTGGCCAACTTGGAATCTGTAGAGACATAGTCCTACTTGATCTGCAGTCACATAAAAATCATGGAGAGTCTCAAAAGAGTTTGGGATGCTAATCTAATTCAGGAAAAGAAATATTTTGGAGACATTTTTCAGTTTCTATAAGTCAAAGAAGCATTTTTGCATAACAGTTTTGATTGATCCATATTTTTTGTATGCAATCCCTACCTTTTCCATTGATGTCAAAGGGGGAGTAGAGTGGAGTGAAAAATGCTTAATCATCTCAGGAGGAGAATTATGTCTCTAGAATTTTGACGACACTATAGTTTATCTTGGTATTGATTTGACACTTAGTCATTTTTCACTAAGTGTTGCCATCAATGCCAAAGGGGGAGATTGATGGTAAGAGACACTACAGTATCACTTGATGTTGTCATTGATGGCAACTCTAATCAATGATTAGATACACTTACTATCATTCGATCACACCGATAGAAATATTGAAGATTAATTAGGAAGAACAGAGTATCCGATAGCACATTGTTCATCGATCTGTATGAAGATTTCATGTTGTTATTTTGTGTTGCACATCTTAGGAAATGATTTTTGGTATAATATCTTTGTTATTTCTGAAGTGCAGTAGCTCGTATCAATTCATGTGGAAGCTAGAATATCCGGTTGGCTTATTCCTAGTTTTTCTTGTATTGGAGCCGACTTCATGAATGTATTATGTCGCGGATGTATGAGAAGAAATTGGTTAAGTATTTTTGAGTTTGTACATATTTGTTTGGGTCCCCTCTATGTCTTAAAAAAATTTGGAGGATGCACATAAAGATTTAATTAAGGATCTAGCTAACGATGGTAACTATTTTTGTGTTCTATTGAAGCTAACAAAGTGTAATTGAATTGTATGTTGCAGATATATATATAAGATCATTCATATCTTTTTTCATGATGTGAGTTGTGTATTGATGTGAATTGAGATTTAGAGTAGAGAAAAAGAGCGAGAAAGCATAGTTTCACTTGCACATAGAGAATTTATATTACGAGTATAAACAAAATAGAGCAGAAGTGTAAAATCAGTCTGTAAGGCAAAAGATGTATTATTGTGCTTAATCTCAACTATAATCAAGCATTTGCAGATGCCATCTTTCTCAGTTCAAACTCTTAGATGGTTTTAATCTGATTTTCTTTGTAAGGCATTGAGCCTTCCCTTTGAGCAATAAGCACTAGGTAGTGTGCCTAAATGTAAGTGCATTCCCCTTATTGTAAACTTCATTTGAGTATACTCAGATTAACTTGTGGATTGGCCATCCACCATTTTTTTTTCCTAACAAGGTTTCCACGTAAAAATCCTTATGTTATAGTGTTGTGTTCATTTGCTTCATGTTTATGCATTATGGTTGAATGTTGTTAATGCTCTGAAGATAAAGGTTTATAAAGTTAATTTTTGCACAACACTAATTCACCGCCCCCTCTCAGTCTAGCTTGTTTCCAATAGTAGACGTTTCAAGAGTACCTACTGTAGGGTTAGCTGCCACAGGCGGTTTTGGCTTAACCTCAAATGAAACAATCTAAGTTTTAAGTCATTTAACCCTTTTCTATTTTGGTTTCCTCTCTGGTCTAATACTAGACTCATTGGGCTCTGGTTCACTCATGTTTGAAATGGAGGAGGGCTAGGGTTTATGATTTCTTGTAGTTGAAAAGACCCTTCCAAGAATGAAAACACACAACGCTATTTGCAGAGTAGAAATACTTTCCCAAATTCTGACCCAACACCTATCACCAAATTAAAAATACCACCAATGGACAAGAAAAAAATCCTCGCAATTCCCTATCATCCTCCTAAAATATTTCCCTTCAATATTTTGGCTAGAAGGAGATGTATATTTTTCTTACCTAGGTGAATGTTTTACACACTCTCTGCCATATTAGTTCGTCAGAGCTTCCCATATAGCTTCTTCAACTTTAGGTACTCCTTTTCCACTCTCGAGCAACTCTAAATGCTCAATTAACCAGTTATCTATCTTCTACTATGGCCAAGAGATGGGCATGTTACCATTAATGTATGATAATAAGTTCACACAAGTGAACTGTCATCTAGCAGTTTAAATTCAAACCCTGGTCGTTGATCTTGATTTAAAACCACATCAAAGGTCCTCAACTCACCTTACTACTTTATTTCTTGCTTTATATGATGTCCTCAATATTTTCCCACATTGCCTTTTCATTCACTGCTCATTGCTTATCGCTAACATGTGTCCTTCTGCATTAGCTCTATTAGCAATGTAAGAATTCGTGTAATGAAACCTTATCCCTTGGATTAATGGCCCATCATTGATCATGTTCATCCTCCCATCACACATCACTGACATATGTAGCACTTTGTATGCTATTAGCGATGGGAGATACAACAAATCGTTCAGATTAAGATATGTTCACCTGCATGAGAATTGACGATACAAAAGACATCATACATAAGATCTATTCAAATTAGCAAAATAAACTTGAACAAAGCATTCCATTGCTCATCGCTCATTTGGAACCTAAGGCTTGGCATGAATCCACGATGAGAGATATTGAAGCACCGGGCCATCACTCATTGCTAACTCTCCTCATACCAATTTCAAGCAATCCCGGCGATGACATTGAGTATTCGCATTGCACATCACTAATGTAAAATTTATCATTTAAGATCAATCTACGATACACAAATCCCTGGAGATCCATCATATCGCTCATCACTATTTGAAATTTACCTCTTCAAAACCATTCGTGATGAGCAATAAAGAGAAGAACTTAAGATCTGAGGCCATCGCTTATCCCAATTATAAATTTGAAGCTCAAAAGCCATTAGCAACAACTGATAAAAGGAGAAACAAAGGAGAATCACTCATCGCTCATTGAAATCAAGAGCTCCAAAAGCTATCCATGATGAGCGAAAAAGGAAATATTGCTCATCGCCTATTGCTGTTACAAAATATATACTCTTGAAGCAATTCGTGATACGCGATAAAAAGAGATGGTTGTCGGAACTTAAGTGAAAAATTTCAAGCACATGCTCAAAAAAAATTCTAATGAAAGGGACCCTCTAGGATGACACAAGAGAAGGACTCAAAAGCTTCTAAGTCATGAAATGCAAAGGATGCAAAGGCCAAAAGGTCCCATATTTATCCTTATAAAATAAAATGAACTCAAACCTAGACGTGGAGGACTAGTTACCCTACGATGGTGAATGACATAAGATTTTTTAATGTGACCAACAACGGGCAATAGGGAGTCAACAAAGAAATAGAACATTGGATTAGACAAAGAACCGTGAAGCTATTATAAGGGAAGATCTCAAAATATTACAAAAGCCTACAATAGTGAGAACAAGCAGGATCCAAATATCAACCCGATACTTGGAAAGTGACAAGATTTGAGATGGACCATTAAAATTTTGCAAGTTCCGTCAGTGGCTCCAATTGGAGACGCCTATTTATTCAAAATAGAGCGAGAATGTAGGATCTCAGGTGAAGCAAACCAGCCAGACATGGAAACAAAACAAAAACAAACACAACCAAAGAAAAACACACCTATATACACAATGTACAAAACCTACATGTACATGGAGACTAACATACTTAGGAAAATTATGGCTTTAAGAACTGTCCATGTACTAGAAGTTCAAGAAGTTCACCTGTCAAGCTTTGGAGGAAATAAGGATCCTCCCCGTGTGTGTTGGCTATCAAATAAAGGCCTACCCATAATGCTTCAAACTTTCCATTTTTACCCTTCTCTTGAGCCCTTGCATTCCAAGTTAACACCATACTATCTACCTCAAATTTCCTTGGAGAAGCTCTCTTATCATGTAAATGCTTAACTTGCAACTGCATCTTCATATTCCTAGCATGAGATTCTCTTCTAGTCTCATCCAATTGCACCAGATTATTTATTTTGTGTTGCATGTCATCACATATCTCTTCATCATACTCCTGCATGAATTTGTACATCTTCAGCAGGTTATTCTACGTCAATCTAGCATCTAGACGATATACTAAGCCAAATGGTGAATAATATATAGCCTTTTTCATAGTCACTCTATCTGCCCAAAGTGCCAATTTTAGCTTTGAGTCCCAAGCCTTTTTGTTCTTTTCCATCACTCTCTTGATGATTTTCATCAAGCTCTTATTACTAGACTTAGCTTGACCGTTACCGTGAGGATGGTAAGGTGAAGAATAAGAAACCTATATACCATGTTTTTCACAAAAGTCTTTGAATTCCTTAGACCTAAAGCACATAACATTATCTGAGATGATTTTTTTCGGGACTCCAAATTTGATGAGAATGTTATTTAAGAGAAAATATACCACCACCCTACTTGTTTCTTTCTTAGTGGGTATTGCTTCTACCCACTTCGTAAAGTAGTTAGTGGCAACAAGGATCCATGAGCGTCCTCCACTGGACTTTCTGGTATCTCTCCAATGAAATCAATTCCACATTGTTGGAAAGGGGCCTGAACAGTTATGGGCCTAAGTGGTAGACTTCCTGAGAACTTCAACTTTCTTGAAAACCTTTGACATGCATAAAAAGTTTTAACAAACATGTGAGCATCCTTAAACACAGTGGGCCACTTGAATCATGCTCTTAGAATCTTGTGTGTTGTAGTATTTTCCATATAATAGCCACCACACACTTTGCTATGCATCTCATGAAAAAATTCTAATGCTTTCTTTCCATCTACGCATTTAAGTAATATACCATCCAGGTTCCTCCACCATAATTCGTTATCAATAATCGCATATTTGATGGAATGCAACTTTAACATCCTCTTGTGAATTTCATCCATATCTATAGGACATTGCATAGTTTTTAAGTAATGGAAAATTATCCTATACCATAAGCATGTTTGTAGATCACAAATAGGCGCAACATCAATTACCTATGTCTAATTTATCTAGTTAGCCTCCAAATTAGCTTATGCCATTAATTTAGCTAGTCCTTGCCCTCTTACTAATTTGGTGATCTGAACATTAATGTTAAATTATTGGATACTATTGTTCCATCTACACCTTCTTCCTGTAGTCTCTTGCTGAGTGAAAATATCTTTCATAACAACACTTGGTACAAAATCTAGGACAATAGCTCCTTGTAAAAAAGTCCTAAAATTCTTTACAGCTTTAACTAGAGCATATGCTTCCTTCTTAGTTGTGTCATATTTCAGCTCAACAACTTGTAAAGACTAGCTAAAAAATGCAATGGCTTGTTCAAAGCCCTCCCCATTCTTCTATAGCAGAATTGAAAAAATGGTATGAAAAGAAGCAAAAGAGAAAATGTGCATCGGTTTAGAGAACTCGGGAGATTTCATAACTGGAGCTTCCTTAATAGCTTGTTTAATCTTATTGAATGAATGAATAGGCTCCTCACTCCAAAGCACCTTTTTCCCTTCTTCAACGTCTTAGAAATAGGTCTTGTGATTTCTGCAAAGTTAGTCACAAACCTTAAAAAAATTATTTGGCTAAAAAATGACTGAATACCCTTAACATTTTTTGGTTGAGGGATCCTATCTATGGCTACCACTCTTTCAGGGTCTATCCTTACTCATTTAGACACAATGTGCCCCAATAATTTTACCTCAATGAACCCAAAAGTACATTTCTTTAGATTCAGAGATATCCCATATTCTAAAGCTCTGACGAAAACCCTTTCCAAGTGCATACAATGGTATTCCTCCTTATAGGAATAGGTTGTCAAGCCATCTTGGTATATGGCCATAAATACATCAATAAAATCCGAAAAGGCTACATCCATAGCTCTTTGGAAAGTGGCACCCTCATTTGTTAAGCTAAACAACATCCTTACATAAACATAGGTGACACATGGAGTGTTGAATGTCATCTTATATTGCTCAAACTCCTTTACCTTTACTTGGTTATAACCTAAGAAACCATCTATCATTGATAGAAACTAATAACCAGTCACCTTTTGCAACATGGCTTCCATGTTTGGTAAGGGGTAATTGTCCTCTAATGAGGATACTGTATAAGCATGAATTTGCAGCCCTAACACAAATTCCCTTTTACCCCCTTACACTTTAAAAAACCTAAGGAGGAGGCTTAAATCCACTTAAGCCCGCTACTCACATTCCACTTGGAACCTATTTTCTGTGTCGGTGGGGGCATTTATGTCAGGGATGCCCATGTGATTGGAGTCTGTAGAGATGTTACACTTCTGATTGGAAGCTGAAGTGTAATGCTCCTCTTCGGCTGGTTGACTCGAATATGGTCATTTTTCATCCTTTCCTTCATATTCTTCATCCATCCATCCATATTTCTCTTCAGCAGAAGTTGGGGAAGATCATTTGAGCACTCTCTCCATTCCATTCACTCACTTCAAGCTTTGTAGCACCACTTCACACTCCATTACAACAATCTACCACTTCATCACTCTGATAGTGCAAGCACAGGACAAATGCCATTACAGCAGAGGCTTGAGTTCCTCTAATTTTATCCTCCATTATCCTTGATCACTTTAGACGGAGGTGGTAAGATCCTCTTATCTTCTCTATCATTTTGGTTGAGTAAGCACGTACTATTTTGTAGTGTCTTTTATTTACGTAGCTTGTATTCCCTTCTTTATCATTATTTCTATCATTGCAAACTTGGTTTTCCATGGAGGTGGAAACACCAAAATAGAGTCTGACTGAGGTAGACCCCTAAAATATCCCCCAACATTTTCCCATGTTTCTGTGTGCAAGTGGAGAGATGTTGGAGTAAGCTGGTGAGAAGATTGATGTGCAAAATCATCTTCGTCACCCTTGTGGTAATCTACTTACTTTATCATGTTCGACTATGTGTTTCATTCTTCTTAGTATTGTTCACTTCCCAAAACTTCTAAATTAGGTTATCAATCCTTCTTCTAAGGTTTAACCTTGTCTCTAGTTTTTTGGCTATACAGATTCCAACGCACCTATGAGACACTAGTGCACCACGTTGTCATCCCAAAACCACACTGTTGTGCTATGATAGAGAGCTACTTGAGATGTAGAGTTGAATTCAAAGACTGACTCATCTAGTCCCTTTCAACTCTTAGGTTTTCAGAGTGATTGGATGGCCTCATAGTCCTCATCATTCTTATCTCGTCTATCCTAGCCTTCCTTTAAACTAAGGTAAGTTAGGGCAGCCATACTGCTCTTGGCCTTTCATGACTTGGGGCTTTGCAATGGTTGGTCCCCCTCTCTTACCTTTTTGCTGAACCTATCGTGAACCATTTTGGTTCCATTTTGTGATACTAAAATTTCCTTTCCTCATATCCTAGGAGTGTTGTAGGTGTGATTTTAGTGGGGATTTCTCCTTGCAACCCAACCTGTGACCCCTAGTAGGTGTAGTTGGAAGGTCTCGACAATGTCGTACAACGAAACCTTAATCAGGTTACTGAATTATCTTGTAAACCTTAAGAGGCTCTGTAGAAGTATTGTTAGTGTGCATAATGGCCTCTTTCTTGAATCAACCTATTCCCTCTGCATAGTCTATGAGTAATCGTACAAGCATAACCTTCACTTCCTAGGACCTATCGATGGGCTTTAATAGGGAACCATCTCCTTTTTACATTCTTGCGAGGATAAATGGGAATACTATAGCACATTTTCTCGTTGATCCGACATCTCAAGTGAATATCATAACTAAGGAGATCATGTTAATAAACTTCCTACATAAGGATGGGTATGATGCACCTGAAAGTACCATTCGCACACACGACGGACTTTTCATACCTCCTATAGGGAGTATTGTCCTATCAATCCTCATTGGGCCTAAATCTGTGAACCTTAAGTTTGACATCATCCCAAGGTTTGAAATCTTCAGAGTAAAGCTAGGTATCCCCTAGCTAGTAGCTATGAATGCAGTTCCCTAGATTGTGCACAAGTGTCTGAAGTTTGTTCATGGATGTTCGATACATGTTGTCCATGACACCGGTTATAGACCATCAGTTGTACATGGAAGCTATACCCTAGATTACTTTTGGCCTGCATCTCTTGGTCCTCTCCCACCTAGGAAGGACCTCCTATACTGTACATATCAAAACTATAAGAAAGGGTGTGCTAGGCCGAAAGTGAGGTACCCTCCTTCGCCTTATGTTGTTTTGCATAGAGCTTGTCTGAAAGCTGATAGTGATGCTACCAAGGCATGTAGAAGAGAAGAAGAGAAGAGGTCCCAAGGTCCTCCTTCTTCCTCTTCTGTTGTTCAGCCTAGTGCTTCCTCTTGCCCTGCGGTGGTGCCATTTGTCTCACACTTGTGAGAGAATCCCATGGTGCCCGCTTGGTGAAAGGAAAAGCATCCTGTCTTACCCACAGAGCCTAGGCCCATCTAGTATGGTAGATAGAAAGCCCCCCATGGAGAGTCCTCTCTATCTCGGCCTCCCTGGCCTCCTACTATTCATGTTCCTAAAATAGTGAATGAGAAGAGGCCCACTGCCGAAGTGCTAGAGTTGATTCCCCCTACCATTTCCAAGCCTACTCTTTCTGCTCCCATTCAGGAGTCTGTCCTTCCACTGGAAATGGCTATGGAGGAAACTCCCATGGTTGAACAAAAACCTTCCTTCCTTTCACAAGCTTTGGCTTCTAGTTCGAAGAGCCATAGGAACTGCCTTGTGCATGAGCATATGCACCGATGAAAGGATTTTCTAGCTGAGCAGGCCTCCTTACAGAAGAAGGATGAGGAGATGAACACACCTCCTACTATGTCTTCCTCTCTCCACCCTTCTACCTCTATCCAAACTATCTCTGAATCACTTTTGGCTTCCGCTGTGAGCGCACATGCATTTGGAAAGGTGCAAGTGTTTATCGCTCCTTCTGTGGAACCATCCTTGTTGAATCCCATCCTAGATGTCTCACCTTTCCAAAATCACATGGATATCGTAAATACTTTAGTTGTATCCACTACGGTCCTTTCCTCTTTTCTCTTGACCCTCCTTGCTTCATCTATGGGGAGTTCACCTCCTTCGATGAAGAAGAAGGTAGAGCATGGTCCTTCCAACAATAGCGAATGTAAGAAGAGCCCACCATATCTGAAAGGTGGCCCCACACTAACTTGTTTTATCCTAGTAACAAAATTAGTCTTGGCCTCCCTTGAGTTTATCACCACTCTTGATTCTCTCGGTGAGCCTAGCGGTGAACCTTGGGTGCAAACTCCTCCATTCACCGAGGTGTAACATGGCACTCCCATCTAGTGTATGTTTAACTTGGTGGATGAAGTTCCAACCTTTTCAATGATCTTCGCGAGGTCATTGACCTTAGACCCACAAGAGTTGAGCGATGGAGACCTCACAGGTCTCTCTGCCTTGGCCCTTGAAGTAGGAGGATCAAAAGCTCCTCCCCTTAAAATTACACCATTGCAGGCTTGTGACCTTCCCCCTACAATGATCTAGAGTGGGAAGCTAACGACCCCTTGGTTGACCAGTGTTAGGGGGAGACCCTCTTCTTGATCTTTAGATTAGATGTGTGTGTGTGTCATAACGTCTTCCCCCGTGATCATGCTATATGTTCCTGGATGACCCTCATCACCCCTATTGGTGCTTGGATATAGGCATTATGTTTATGTTGTAAACCTTCCTCTATGTGTATCTTCATTCTTCCATGTTTGTGATTAGCTTTTGGTAAATCGGGGACGATGCAAAGCATCAGGAGCATTTAGGCTTCCTTCCATGTTGACCCAAATTTTTATTTTACTTTATCTTTCGTGCTTTCTTCCTGATCTGGTTGGGGATTGATGATCTTTCACCTCTTACTACGGTTACCTAATATAAATGAATGTAGATCTGACCCGCAAAACTAGATCCCCTTGTGTCCTTTGTATGTGTTTTCTCTTCTTTTGCTGGCTCTTGATCTTTCTCTCTTCTTTTCTTGAGTTGTCCCTCTTATGTGTGACAACGCAACTTCTACACTATTTGGTCTTTAAAAGAGCACATTCTTTGCAAAAATGAATCCTTCTTAAAGACCCTTCATACATTTCTTCCCTAGAGTCATACTCTCGACTTGAAACCCTAATGGAACATGTTTTCTTCATCATGGGTTCATAAATAAAGGACTTGGGAATATCTCTCCGATGCGGGAATAGTCTTAAATCTTCCCCTCACATGGGCGCATGTCCTTCCTTTCAAATTCCTTGATGACGAATCAATTCGAGAAGGAAGACATTAGCTTTTGAACAAGTGTGTCCCTTGAGTGGACCCCTCATCTTCACATTGGGTTCACAAGGGACCCCTTCAAAACCTTTGATTGAGTTCTATGGCATCTAGCTCATGGGCAGCTTGACTAGACCGGTTTCACATCTTCACATCTAAGTTCAGGGGCAACCCGACTAGACCTACTTTGCATCCTTACGTCTAGCTTGGGGGTAGTCCTACTAGAGTTCACTTTTCAAAAAACATGTCCCTTGAGTGGACCCTCCTTCCTTTTGAAGGGTTCTCGAGGGACCCCTTTGAAAGTCTTACAACTTAGCAATGGTCTGCGTGACTATCTATTCACTGGCCTACACGGCCACTTCCTAATGTGTTCTATTTGTGGGTAAACATGTCACCCTTTCTGACTCTGTGGAGTCCCCTTTGCTCGACCTCCCTCATGTGAGAGTTCGTGAAGGATACGTCGCTCACAGGAACGTGAGCCTGTGAGGTGCTTTCGTTATTCAAATTTGTGGCTCCGCAAAAAAATGAAGTTTTCTCCTACACTTTCGAGATCACAAGATCATGCTCTACTTCCTTGTCAGTTCAGGTATACATCTCTTACTTTGTAACTTACTTACTACTCTACTTTACCGAAGAACTCATCTGTACTTGTGCTCACTAAAGTGGGAGAAAATTGTATAAGTGTGAATTTGCACCTCTATCACAAATTCCCTTTTACCCCCTTACACTTTAAAAAACCTAAGGCAGAGGCTTAATTCCACTTAATCTCACTACTCACATTCCACTTGGCACCTACTTTGTGTGTCAGTGGGGGAATTTTTGTTGGGGACACCCGCATGGTGCGCAGATGTCCGCACAATGCGCTTACATACCTAGAAGATTCCTATAGCTAGAGTCTACAGAGATGTTACACTTCTGATTGGAAGTCAAAGTGTAATGCTCCTCTTCGATAGGCCGACCTGAATATGGCCATTTTTCATCCTTTCCTTCATATTTGTCATCCATTCATCCATCGTTCTCTTCAAAAGAAGTTGGGAAAGATCATTTGAGAACTCTCTCTATTCCATTCACTCACTTCAAGCTTTGTAGCAGCACTTCACACTCCATTGCAACAATCTACCACTCCATCACTCTAATAGTGCAAGCATAGGACAAACGCCATTGTAGCAGAGGCTTGAGTTCCTCTCATTTTCTCCTCCACAAATCTTGAGTGCTTTGGACGGAGGTGGTAAGATCCTCTTATCTTCTCTATCATTTTTTTTGAGTAAGCACATACTATTTTGTAGTGTCTTTTATTTATGTAGCCTATATTCCCGTCTTTATCATTATTTCTATCATTGCAAACTTGGTTGGTCATGGAGGTGGAAACACCAAAATGGGGGTCTAATTGAGGTAGATCCCTAAAGATCCCCCCAACATTTTTCCACTTTTCTGTGTGCAGGTGGAGAGATCTTGGAGTAAGTAGGTGAGAATATTGTTGTGTGAAATCATCTTCATCGCTCTTGCGATAATCCACTTACTTTATCATGTTCAGCTATGTGTTTCATTCTTCTTAGTCTTGTTCTTCACTTCCCAAAACTTCTAAATTAGGTTGTTAGTCCTTCTAAGGTTTAACCTCGTCTCTTTGGTTTTCTAGCCACATGGACGCCAACTCACCTATGAGATGCTAGTGCGCCACGCTATCATCCTAGAACCACACTTCTGTCCTATAATAGAGAGCTACTTGAGATGCAGAGTTGACCTTGAAGATCGACTCGTCTAGTCTCTTTCAACTCTCGGGTTCACAGATTGCTTGAAGGGCCTCATAGTTCTCATCATTCTCATCCCATCTATCCTAACCTTTCTTTAAGCTGAGGTAAGTTAGAGCAGCCATACTGCTCTTGGCCTTTTGTGACCTGTGACCTTGCAGTAGTTGGTTCCCCTCTCTTATAGATACATTCAGGTTTTTGAAATCAGCACATAGTCTTATGTCACCATTATTTTTTCTTACTAGTACCAGATTGGATACCCATGAGGAATGTCTAATGGGCCTTATAATACGACCAAGAAAAGACATGTCTATATTTTCTAAGTAAGGCAATTAACATTGCCTTCACTTTTGGCTTCATCTTTTTCCCTACATATACCTTCTTATGGGCATTTTCAATCCCCAAATTTACTTCCTTTAAGTCCTCTGGATGAGCAACAATTGTCTTAATCTTTCTTTTACCTTGATTGTCAAAGACCATTTCAATTGCTGCAAGGCCTTTGGGGATTTTGTTTGTCCTCAATTGAATGACTTCCTTTTCAAATATCATGTTCTTTCCATCAATATTCTCAACAAATCCACCAAATTCAATCTCCTGGCCTACATATCCATCAAAATAGTTTAGGACTTTTAGGATATCCTCATCATCATTGCAAATCTACCAATTGTACACATTATTAGGAATAGAAGGCCTTGTCTATACCTCCACCTTGGAAATACCTATAAAATTTGTGTCATTAGGTCTCAATGCAATGTTTACAAGTAATTCAACTACTCTATTCTATCCTCTTTCCATCCAATCAATGTCAAAGACATCAAACTGCTCAATGGAATCTAAGACAACATTTCTATATTGCTTAAGTCTATTTTTTTTGTAGGAATATTTGGCCCTTACCTGGGATATCACAAGCTCAGAATCACCAATTACCATTGTTTTTTTTATTTTGTGCTTCTTAGCCAGTCTCAATCCTAGTAACAAAGCTTCATACTCTGCCACATTATTTGTACAAACAAAAGATAATGTGAAAGAGAATATGTAAGTATTTCCAATAGGTGAAACTAATAATATCCCTGCACCTGACCCTTCTTTGGAACTTGCACCATCAAAATACATTTTCCAAAGTCCACTACTATTCGATAATTTTAGAACCTCATTTTCTATAGGTGCAGGAAACCTATCAACCTCTCTTGGTACTTCTATCTTGAAATCATTGATATGTCTATGAAAAGAACTCTATCATCTTCAGGAGCATGCTCCAACATATGTGGTACCTTCAGTTCTCTCATTACTTGAGCATCCTTACCATCAATGGGAAATGTGGCATAAGACATGTCACACTGCATACTTCCTCCCATAGATGGACTCCATTTATGAGATAGCAACATTCGATAATTAGGTGGGATATCCACTACTACCACACTCATTTTTAATTCTTTGTTAGGGTAGGCTGCTAGCTTGTAGAGAAGTTCATTTCTCACACCGATGACATGGACTTCTCTTGCATCCATGGCATAAAAATTTCCATGAATGCTATCAACTTTTAATCCTAGTACATCCATGCTTTTATTTGGCATGATGTTGTTGAATGTCGCAGAGTCAACAATACTTTTTTTTATAAAATTTCCCCAAACCACCAGGGTGAGGAAAAATGGATCTATCTTATCAGAATAATTAGTTACTGAATTTCCTTGGAATATATGGGGAATCTTAATAATGATTCCCTCAACTTCCTTTTCTTTCTTATCCTTTTCACCCATCTTAGGTGGAGTGAACACCACTAAATCATTACAATCCATAACAACACCATTGATAAGGGCTACTGCCTTTTTCTTATGTTCCTCTATTCTCATCATTTCAAGAAAAAGCACAAATAATTTTACTTGACTAAGTAATTGAAACATGTCAATAGCAGTGTACTTGGGTAATTCAATTGGGATCATACCTTGTTCATTGCTTAACTTCTTCTACTAATTTTTTGTTGCCTCAGTCCTATGCTTAGCATCCTTCCTTATGCTTTTAGGATTTTGCCTCTCTATTTTTATCTTCTCAGCGGGAGATTTAAATTCTTGAGTAACTTTTCAATTTTCTGCTCTCTCAGCCCAAATTTTATCTCCCCTACTTTCTTTATCCTTTCCTGCTTCCATTTTTCCATCAAGCTTGTGCTCCTTATTCTTGGAATTCTTCTCTTTGATGAAAATACCAACAAGACTACCTAGTTCACCACCAACCATTCTATTCCTCAAATGATAGGAACTTTTCACCTAGGTAGCCAAGGCCACGGTATATTTATCCATCTCCTCCTCTGAGGGCCTCCTTAGTGACACACTATCCTCTATCACTTCCAAAATGTACAATTCAACATCACTATCGGCATCCTCATCAAAGAGAAATTGTTGATGATATGTACTAGCAATTTTCCTTTGATTATCTACATCCACCTCATGTGAGTCCACATCAGAAGATCATTCACTGTATGCAACATCAAAATCACCCATAGTCATAAGCACATCAACATCATCCTCATTTTTTTGATCAGATTCTCTAGGCATATCTTCATCTACTTCAACCATCTGTGAAACTGCACATTGCTGAGAAGAATGTGGTATTTGGTAGGTGATGCACCAAGGGGTATCTTCAACAAAATTTCTTGAATTATTTTGTAGAGGATCTAGAGGGACTTTATTCTGGGCGTTTCTTTGATTATTCGAAACAGTTTTTATATGGGTGATCTTACAACCAAGGAGGTCTTTCATTTCTTTGATAATTTGAAGAGTTTTGCATCATCTCTTCTTCCAACTTTACCAGTTTCTCTACTAATATTCACAATATACTCAACCATCTTGAAGGCTTCCCTCAATTTCTAAGGGTTCTTATCTAGCAAGTGATAAATCATTTTTGTATCAAAAGCATTGTAATAATTTACCAAGCACACATGGTCATTTAATTGCAAATGAGGAGGAAAGCTCTTCCTAGCCTTTTGGAATCTTGTGTTGAACTCAACCACAAATTCATTATAACCCTTAGCAATAGTATTAAATTGATTCAATAAAAAACTTGAATCAGTCTTGTCACCATATTGCTCTCTAAAAACCCTCTTGAATTCCTCCCAAGAGTCAATGCTCTTGGCAGGTAGGCTTTTGTACCACTCTCGAGCATCTTCAATGAGAGACTACATAAACAACTTCATCATGACATCTTCTGCTTCTACCTCAAAATCAACCATAACATTGGTAAACTCCTTAATATGATCTTCACCACTTAAGTCATTATTACCATAGAATTTGACCGTAACAAGCCTAAAATTCGTAGGGAATGGGTTAGAGTAGCTAGGTATTCCGGTGAAACACAAATGCTGGTATCTATCTACTAGGAGTGGCCTCCTAGTATGTCGATCCTCATGAACAACATTTTTCTCATCATTTCTTTTATTATCAGATTAACTGCTATCTTTCTCCTTTCCACTTTCATCATTACCACCACCCTTATTTCTTCCTTCATCATCATCAAAATAAGAATTCCTATTCTTATTATTTCCTCCACCTCCACCACCTTGATCTCCACCATAACCTCCACTAGGGATATGTTTGTTTGGCTTCTTCTATTGTAACTCATTACTAGTATGTCTAGAGCTTGAAGTTTCTGGATTGTATGTGGACATCTTAAGGAAAGCAATCTTCCTAGCCATTTCTGCATTAGAGGCTTCCATCTCAACTTTCTTCAAATCTTCTTGCAACATTTCATTTTATAATTATAACTTCAACATCTCAAGATTTGGAGGTGCAGTAAATAGAGTTAGATTGATCTTGGCCTTGTGTGTGGGGATTTCAATAGATGAGGTATTGGTACTAGTATTGGTGTTAAAAGTAGTTTTCTTAGGCTGGTCAATGGGTCTCTTCCCATGATATACAAATAATGTCTTCTTAGCCGTAACAAGAGGATCTAATGCTTTAGTAGTTGAGATAGATGTAGTATAGGTATCAGTATCAGAGATTCCCATTGGGATTTTTATTTTAGGGATATCATTAGTCATTCTAGAAGCAAACTTGAAAATATTTTCCTCAAAGGTTTTACACCTAGCAACATCCTCTCTCATTTTCTCCAACTTTTGTTTCCTATAATCTCTCTCAAGTTTCTTAGCTCTAATCCTATCCTCTCTCTCCTTTAACCCCCTCAGTATATTCTCTTCTTCTTCTTGAATCATCAGTTCTTCCTCGTCTATAACTTTCATGTCTCTATCTATATCTTCCTCATTTTCTAGAAAATCTCCAGGCTCATTGAGGCAGGAGTATAATAGGGCTCGTCAACAGGATTTTCCTTAAGAGAAAGTCACACTTGTATCTCAGAAGATTCATCTCTAGGCTTAAAATTATTTCCATTAAAAATAAAACTAACACCAAGGGTTAAAGGCTCTAAAAACTTCTTATTCTTATTCAAAAACTCCCACCTATCCTCCTCTCTTGAAATGTTAATCTCAATGTCAAACACTTGCTCAACAGGAAAACTTCCTTGGTCTATGTTAGACCCTTAAAATTAATGTACCTCTTCTTGGATACTAGCACTACTTATATCAATATTTAAAGTAGGAGATGCATTAGCAAGGGAATCAATAGACTTACTTGATTTGAAGCTTTTCTTGACCCAGACAGGTTGCTTCTCTTTTGCAGGTTCAAATTATGCTTTCTGCTCAGGATGATTCTTTGCATAACTTTTGGTCTTCTTCATGATGTCAAATCTATCAGAATTCTTCTTCTTATGTCCCTTTCGAGAACTTATCTTCACACTATTATTAGAGAATTTAGAGTCTCCACCTAGGATGCTAGGAAATAGAAAGTTATTGCACCTTGATTTTGTACTTGTGATCTCAGAAAAGATTTTAAACATAACTCGACACAAGGTGACCGAATGAAACAAGACTTGATGCATAAGACTGAATATGCTAGGACAAATGCAATAGACTTTAAACTAATTATTCTTCAAAAGGAAAAGTATCATATCAAACAAAAGACTCTAAATGTACCAAATCTGAACTAGAGATTTTGGACTTAGCTAGTCCCCAACAAAGTCACCAATATTTTGGTTATTTTCTTAGAACCAAACTTAATCTCACTCCTTACCTATGAATTTTCCAGAACTCGATTATTAGCAAGGTTGAGGATTGGCCAATGAATGAGTACAAAGATGCGAGACTCTTACTCCTACACTTCAGGCTCTATTAGACCCAAGAGGGTAATCCCGCAATGCAAACTTAGAAATTCAAATGACTACACTTGAACACATTGCAAATAACAAATACTTCTCATAAAATTTCTCAACAATACAATATATCGAATAAGTTGGCAACTTATTTATGAATATGTTATACTAGGAGCATGCAAAGATATAACTCAATATAAAACAACTACAGTGGTATCCATTTGAGAATATATTAAATCAGAGTGATTAGTTGACTGAATAAACTAGGAAACTAAACCATGAACACTTTGCATGGACGAGTGCTCTTATCCACACACAGAGTCAGTATCAACTTATATAACCCGATAACATTTAAACAATAGAAAATACAGTTATAAGAAACTTTGCATTATAGGATCCCTGTATGACACTCATGATTATTAATATTTAAAACTATCCTAGCACCCAACTCTAACAAGTTATTAATCTCACTCGAGCACTTACATTAATTTATTGAACTAATAAGCAGGAATGGAATTAAACATCCATTGAGAAACAATAGAAACAAACAAAAGAGTCCTTGATTTATTTTATTCATAACTTGTAAAATGAGCACAAGGAGAGACAATAGCCATGAAATTGGTATTACTCTGTATTCTATTTTCTATACTATTATCAAAATCACATACATGACACTAAAATATGAACTTAAAACAAAAACACAAAAACATGCTATGTATTATAATTATAGCTTTCTACGTAACTCAATTTTCAACCAACCCCCTTTGCTTCTAGCCCTAAATTCTTTCTTATAGAGACAAAACAGAAAACAAGCCTTAGGCCAGGAAGCACACTTGTCGAAACCTCATTGGACCACTGTAACAAATATTCCTTTTTCAGTTACACTCGAGCCTTCAGGTGGCAAGAATAAACATGAGGAAAAATTAACCCTAATAATTGTAGAGATCAGGTCCCACCTCGAAAAGGCATCATTTTTTTGTTGTAACAGCTTCAAAATATTGCCCATGCACTCAAAAAAAAAATCCCGAGCGAAAAAAACCAGCAAAACCTATGAAGCAAGGAAAGGAAATAAAAGAAGGTTGACTAATCCATATCAGCACTTGTGTCACTAGGATCCATGTTGGGGGGAAAACAATATTTTGCAATATTTTATCAAAAGCCTAATCTGCACTAGTTTTAGGCTATGTATTATTTTATTCCCCTATTCCATTACTCATCACATCAAATCTCATACCCATACAAACCTACTCAGTATATGTTTCCAACCACGTAGTATACTCATCCTCAATGGGCCACTTCACATCCAACAAACTATGTATCTTCTCATTGTGTTGAGTGTACCTAGCATCAATTAATTCTCTCACCTCTCTAACAAAGATATCCATCCTTGTTTCTATCTCTATCAGTATATTAATATGTGGATTCAACAGATTATAGTCAACTATAGACAAAGGAATTTTAGTTGATGTGAGCAGATCTCCCAATTCCTCTTTCCATTTTTCAAATTGATGCAACTCACCTTTCTGATTAAATATTGTAGACATACCACACTTCACCACATCATTAAATATCTTTAGCTTATTTTGGAGCTGCCTAGATAGTTTTCCATGAAAGGTGGTTATTTCATTAATCAAATCAATATTTTGCAAAATCTCAGGAATGTCAGTAGGTGCCTCAGGATCCTCCTTCATTTTGGGTATCAATTCTCTTAAAGCACCGACTGTAGTACTCGAGTTACTCCATTCATTCTTGAAAGCCTCTTATACCTGAAGATACTTTGTGTTGGCTTCATGAATATTCTTATAGGTAGCCCAAACATCATCAACTTTGTTGACCAACTTGGTCACTCTATGCTTTAATACATCCTCAAAGATCTCATTTTCCACCTTGACAATTTCATACTTAGCCTTCATGAAATTTTCCCTTTCAATATTCAGCTAATCATTCAAGTCCTTAAATTTCAAGGCTAAATTTTACTTATCCTCTGTAGGAACATTTGAGGAAGAAGAGGATGGCAAGGATATTGTTCTTATTGACTGAGTATCCTAAAAAGTGGCCCTCATCTTATTTATCTCATCCAAAGCCTTATTGTATTCCTTTACTAAAGAATCATATTTATTCTCAAAAATCTGTGCAGTGTGCACACTAAGCATTGAAGTGTGAGTAGTTAACCTAGTTGCTTGGATAGGAGTTATATATGTGGCTCTTTTGACCACCAAGGAACCAATAACCTCTTCAATTGGTCTAGTAACCTCATGTTTTCCAGTATTAGATGCCATAGACTAAATTGCAAGAGTATGCAACTTTGGACTATATCTAGATCGAAAGACCTTCTCCTCAAACTATTGTTCAGATATTGAAGCCTGAGGGTCTCTTCTCAATACATCATATGTTATAGCAGAGGTGATAGTGCATCCTAGTAACAACATGATTCCACTATCTGAGACAATTTTCCTAGCCTCTGTAGGATTAATAGCTACAATTTCAGCCTTGATCTTTTCTTCCTCTGCTTTTTTAGCTTCCTCCTAATGAGAAGGTTCAACACTATCCCAAGCTAGTTCATGTCTTTCCTTTATCTCCTTACTCCACTGTTGAATCATAAATTCCCGAAACTCATTGGATTGCATAAACTTATCATTTGCAAGGAATTCATCACATTCCTTGATCCTTGGATCATCATCACTTTCCTTATCATACTGCCATTTGACAATTCTATTAAGGGTAACAATTGAACTAAGGGTTTCCTCAATATTAGGAGTAGGGAATTTCTTCTCCACCTCCTCATTTCCTAGCATATGTTCTGCCATTTGTTCCTCCCTAATTTATTGGACATCCGTAGGCTACTCTAGGATATCCATAGCTTGCAATTGTTATTGTAGGAGGGCCTGGGCTTTAAAAACAACTTGATTTACCTTCACCTTAAAATTGCCACTTTGATAATCCCTTAGCTTAGTGAAAGCTCTTTCAAAAGTGTCAGCAATCACATCATACAAACTTACATAAAATGCATTCATCCTTATGATTTTTTCTTCAATGTCCATTATGAAAGTCCATTCTCTCTTTCTAGCTATGACAGCCTCATCACTTGTCAAATTCATTAACACATCATCTGCATACAAGAACTCATGGCGTATCACTGATAAGTTTTAATCTCTCCTTCTTCCACCCATGAATCCTTCTGGATAAAAAATACCAACCTCACTAAAAGGAATCCTAAGGTTATTCACCATGATCCAAAACTTTTCATACCCCTCAAGGGTAGTAAATTTGAAGTAGGAAAAAGCACATTGAGGACTCACCACAGTACCCTTACTGGGATTCCTGAACATCTCATAATCCATATCATCAATTTTCCAAATGAGCTCCATCAACGCTAATCTGTCAGAGACATATAGGGGTAAAAAATGTGGTTCCACCTTAGCTCCATAGGCTATGATCAAAGTGTACTCTAAATGAAGAAACCAATCTGCCCAATTATGTGTTTCTTTAGAACTTTTTACATATTTTGGGTGCATGATACTTCTAATTGCTGGATAAATACTATGAGTAGGTGCTATACCCAACATTTCTAGGATACCATACCTTATGATATTAGCAAACATGATATAATCGGAATGGGAACAATCCTGATCCCAAATGTGTGTCCACATTTCTACTGGTAAAATATTATTTTCATTGTCTCTTAATCTTAATGTCAACTTCCTTTTTCCAATTATAATCACCCTCATATAAGAGAATATGCATTAACAAAGAATAGTGAGGGAAATATAAAGGAAGTACCTCCTTCTTCAGATTGAGGAAATGCTCATGTATTTGTTCAAAAACATAATTGGAATAATCATAACCAGTGTTTTGATTATGACTATGTATATCTGTCAACATTACCATTAAGTTAGGGGCCATCCTTACCTCAAAATGTTGGGCCAACACTTGATTCAGGCAGTAATAAGTGTTCTTGCAATAATCCACAAACTCCTCACACTCAAAAGGTTCAACATCCTTTGGGAGAAATTTCTTCTTGCTTTGTTTATGTCAAACAAGTAGTCTATCCTTGTATACAAATTTGTTATGCTAATACTCAACATATAGCTCAGAATGCCTAAATTTTGCACTATAATTGGAGTTTAACCCAAATACCTCCACAATTTCATCCTTTATCACTTCTAGGATTACATCACCATTTTCATTCCTGATTTTTCTGTCAATAGGATGATAGTGCCTACCCAGTTCCATCATCAAGTCTATTTCTATGAATACATTTGGTACCACCAACTTTTCAAGGTTCAGCCCATATAAGAAACATGCAAGCTTATTAGAATACTGCCTGTTGAAAGCATACAAGAAAAATTTCCACCCGCTCTGAGGCTAGGGTTTTTCACCAATTTCACCAACACTATCAATCAATCTGGTGGTTACGACAACTTGACCTGTAGGTCTTTTGCCAATTTGTGACCCTCCCTCTTTTATACCTCAAGAGGTTTCCTGCATGAACCTTTTTGTTTCCTTATTTTCACTACTAGTCCTAGTAGACGTTGCAGGAGTACCTAGTGTAGGGTTAGCTGCTCCAGGCGGTTTTGGCTTAACCTCAGATGAAACATCTCGAGTTTTAAGTCATTTAACCCTTTTCTATTTTTGTTTCCTCCCTTGTCTAATAATAGACTCACTGGGTTTTGGTTCACTCATGTTTGAAATGGACGAGGGCTAGGGTTTATGATTTCTTGCAATGAAAAAAACCCTCCCAAGAATGAAAACACATAGCCGCTATTTGCAGAGAATAAATACTTTCCCAAATTCTGACCTAACACCTATCACCATATTGAAACTACCACCAATGGATAAGAAAACAATCCTCGCAATTCCCTATCATCCTCCTAAAATATTTCACTTCAATATTTTGGCTAGAAGGAAATGTATAGTCTACTTACCTGGGTGAATGTTTTATGCACTTGCCACCATATTAGTTCGTTGGAGCTTCTCATACAACTTCTTCAACTTCTGGTACTCCTCTTCCACTCTCAAGCAACTCTAAATGCTCAATTAACTACGTATCTACCTTCTACTATGTCCAAGAGATGGACATGTTACCATTTATTTATGATAATAATTTTGCACGAGCGAACTGTCATCTAGACATTCACGTTCAAACCCTAGCTATTGATCTTGTTTTAAAACCACATCAACAGTCCTCAACTCCCCTTACTACTTTGTTTCTTTCTTTATACGATGTCCTCAAGATTTTTCCACATTTCCCTTTCATTCACTTGTCATCACTTATTATTGACATGTGTCCTCCTTCATTAGCTCCATTACCGATGTAAGAATCTGCATGATGAAATATTAGCCCTTGGATTAATGTCCCATCCTTGATCATGCTCATCCTCCCATCGCAGATCACTGATGTATTTGGCACTTTGTATGCTATTAGCGATGGGAGATACAACAAAGTGTCCAGATTAATACATGTGCACTTGCATGAGAATCAATGATACAAAAGACATCACACATAAGATCTATTCAAATTAGTGAAATAAACTTGAACAAATCATTCCATCACTCATCATTTATTTGGAGATAAATCCTTGGCATAAATCCATGATGAGCAATATTGAAGCACCAGGCCATTGCTCATTGCTAACTCTCCTCATACATTTTGCAAGCAATCAGTGATGAGAAATCCCCACGATGACATTGAGTATTCACATCGTACATCGCTAATGTAAAATTTATCATTTAAGATCAAATTGTGATACACAAAGACCTGAAGATCCATCATATCACTCATCGCTATTTGAAATTTACCTCTTCAAAACTATTCGCAATGAGCGATAAGGAGAAGAAAATAAGATCTAAGGCCATTGCTTATCGCTATTATAAATTTGAAGCTCAAAATCCATTAGCGATAAGCGATAAAAGGAGAAACAAAGGAGAATTGCTCATCACTCATTGAAATCGGGAGCTCCAAAATCTATTCATGATAAGAAAAAAGGAAATACTACTCATCGCCTATCATTGTTACACAACATATACTCCATAAGCAATTCACGATATACGATAAAAAGAGATAGCTGCCAAAACTTAAGTGAAAAATTTCAAGCACATGGTTGCAAGTTGTTCTAATGAAGGGGACCCTCTAGGATGATATGAGAGAAGGACTCAAAATATTCCAAGTCATGAAATTCAAAGGATGCAAAGGCCAAAATGCCCCATATTTATCCTTATAAAATAAAATTAACTCAGACCTAGGCGTGAGAGACCGGTTACCCTACGATGGTGAATGAAAAAAGATGTTTTAATGTGATCAACAATGGGAAATAGGGAGTCAACAATGAAATAGAACATTGGCTTAGACAAAGAACCTTGAAGATATTATAAGGGAGGATCTCAAAATATTACAAAACCCTACAATAGTGAGAATAAGCAGGATCCAAATATCAACCCAGTACTTGGAAAGTGACAAGATTTAAGATGGAGCATAAAAAATTTGTAGGTTCCATCAAACTACATTGATAGCAATAAACCAATTTATATTTCAATTCTTTTTTGAATTAAACTTGTCCCAAAACTTTTTTTCAAAGACTGTGAATTTTTTTGAACTCTTTTAGGGTAAATTTCTACTTGTTTCAATTCGATTATACTTGATGTAGAGGAAAATAGGAGGAATATACGATCATATTAAAATATATTTTAAGTATATAGATTGTATTTTGTTCAATAATGAGTGACTACATAGTATGGGATATGCAGGTCATTCACTAGGTAAATGCTATGTCAACAAATGAAAAGAACTTTGTAAATTTAATGTTGAAGTTACACATGTAAGTGATTAAAACATTTATATTAAAGAAAATGTGTTAAAGGAGAGAAATTTGATAAAGTTAAAATATCTCTGATTAAACATATAGAATACAATTAGTTTCTTCTATTATAAATTCCTAATATGTATGCATATATAGTTGTTGTCATAATTTTGATTGAAAAAAGTGATTCTCTTGAAATTACTTGTTAATTTAAAATAAAATTTAAAAAAGAGAGATCTATGAATTAAAAGAAGGAAATGATATAGATGAAGTTAAAAAAATTATAGAAACATTAAAAAGAATAAATATATTTATTCTTCAATTATTGATTACGTGTTTTTTGAGTTGTGATGCAAATACATCTCATGCTACTGAGGACACCAACTAATTTACAATGGGAGAAATGTTATGTTACGTTTTCCCCAAGAGAAAAGAAAATAATGAAATAACCATTTAAAATTAAAATAAAGATTAAAAAATAAAGGATATTATGATCCTTTGGCAAAAATGGACATTAGTAAATAATAATTATACAATTTTTTTAAAAAAGGGAGGAATAATTATTTAAAGGAAACTCTTGTGAAAGGGTGTGATGGTTTGGAAAATACCCCTTAAAATGATATATAAGTAGTTCATATGTGTTTCAAAAAGGATGGAGAGCATTTAAGGAAGAAGAAAGTGGTTGGTGAGCTATGGATATTGGAGAAAGAGGCACACAAAGTGTGTCCAACTTGGGATACAAATTACACTCGAGATTGTTCTAGCTAGGCTTGTTGTTTACATTGACATATTTATTATGAAGCATGTTGTATACATATTGAATAATTACTCTAGAACATAGTGTACACTTGTGTTGAGAATTGTTTTGTTTAATCATCACTTGTGTAGAACACAATAGTATGTCATGTTCCAAAAGGAACTATTTCCTCCTAGATTGTTCCATACGAAGAACAAATACCACCAACATCTTTCTAAGGTGAGAGTGGTTTTTCCAAGTGTTGTTATTCATAAGTATTGAAAGCCATTAATATTAATATATATTGGAATATTGTGAATTTGATGTTAATTTGATTGAGTTATATGGATGTTTTATTCAATTTATTGTGTTAATTATTTACTTTATAATCCTTGTCTAATTATTATATATTATAGTTTACATTATTTATTTTATGTTTGTTATTCACATCATTTTAGTAACATTACATCTTATAAATTATCATAACTCTAATATTAAATCTATTAAATCTACTACTATTACTTAAACTACTTTAGGATTAATAGTGAAATTACATAACTCATACTATATCCTAATATGCCTATCTCATAACATGCATTGATTACCAAATTTGAAGATTGTGGATGTGAGATGTAATGGAAGGGAATTGGGTAGAAAGGTGTGGTGGGGCATGGGCAAGGGTGTCGTAGGAGCCCCAAATCATATGATAGTTGAAATTCTAACCGTGTTGTGTTGACAAGCTAGATCATGATTGAGAGGTCACAAATCTATCCCACTACCACCATCAATAGTACATACTCAATAGTAATATTGGAATGAGATACATGGGCATATTGATTAGAAATTTCATTTATAGTTTAGACTTGAATCGAAGGAAATAGGGTGCTCCACTTTTTAGGAGATGGAACACAAGCAAGGGGAAGTATTTCACTCTAGTTCATTAGAGGAAGCCAATATCCCTCAACCAATTGACTTGATTGAGGAATGGGATAGGGTAAGGATGGTTTCCTTGGGTGTGATTAAACAAATGGGTTCACCACTAAGTAAATTCTTAGAAAGAAGGAAATGTAAATGATATGCAAATCTAGCTATGTAACCTAGGAAATCAAAATCAAAATTTGAATAATAAAATGAGAATGAACATAGGGGCGTGTGGAAAACTAGATTTGCATGAAATAAGGTCTGCAATATTGAAATTATAACTTTTTATGCACACTAGGACTCATATGATAGGTTGGGAAATTTAGTTCCAGTTTAGGGTTTTAGGTTGAATCCAGAATCTTCAACTAGTAAACTAGGATCTACATAAAATGGCTGAAAAGTGGTATACTGGGACTCATACACCCAAGGTGGCGATTTAGTCCCAGTATTAGGGTTTTTCTAAAACTATAATATCCTCTAGTGATCTTATGTATCTTCTCTCCTATCCAATCTTTGAGTCTAAAACTTTGAATTCTTCCATGTGGGTGACTTTTCGTGAATATGAGAACTTCTTGACAACTTTGACCACTTTCTTCAATCTTACAACTTAGTCTTAAAAGGATATTCAAGCCTCAAAACACATAGATCTACAATCATACATGTAGAGGAGATAAAAAAATTTTTGTGTAAGTGGATAGGGGTTTGCCTTGGTCAAACCCCGTTTTGGTAATCAAACCTTGAAATAAAATCAAATAGAATGAACGAATGATGAATGAAAAATATGTAATGTTGTAGCTCACCAAACCCTTGTAAAAAAGGTTGAAATCTTGTATGAAATGGCTAGCATGAATGTAGATCTTGACTCTTGATTGAATGCTACGAATCTTGACTTGAATGCTTGTTTGAATCATAAAAACATATATTACAAATGTTAGCTCCAAAACAAACATGATGCATGAATCTTGAATTAGGTCCAAAATTCTTGATAATCACCTCTTGAATGCTCTTTGTAGTGTTGAAAAATGTCATCAATGACATTTTGACACTTGTTTGGGCCCTCCTTGTAAAATTGAGCTTATTGATGCTTTGACTTAGTGTTGTAATGTGATTAACACACTCACATTAGGTCTTGGGCCCTTGTGAATTAAATAAACATAATCCTACCTTATGTGGAGTTTTGTACAGTTTTGTAACACACTTTCACTCTTTTCCAGGGTTTTCATTAATAATTGGGCTTCTTTATGCTTTAATTGCATCCACAAGCCTCATTTAATGCATCTTTTCGAGGATGATTGTGACACAAATCAACATCCAAAAATAATTCAAGTATTGTTAGGTTGTATGGCCTAGATTTGGTGGTCTAGGAATCATTCACCACCTTGGGTGTATGCCTAATGGGATTCATACGCCACCTTGGGTGTATGAATCCAATGTGGCCCAAAATTAAAATTAATTCAAAATTTTTATGGGATTTTATCCTCCTAGATCTGATGTCAGCTTGCAGTGTTGTAATTTTTGGGAATTCTTGCATAATTAAGTATAAATACAAGTTTCTTTCACTCATTTTACACCTAGCAAGTTGAATGAGCATCCTTATAGCAAAGTTGAGCTCACAAGCGGATTCAAGTGTTTACAAGATCATTCAAGAGTCTTCAAGAGAAGATTATCAAGCATTCTAAATCATTATTCAAGCATCAAGCATCATGTTAAAGTCTTCATGCATCATGTTTATTTCTGAGCTAACAATTGTGATGTAGGGTTTCATGATTCAAGCTAGCATTTCATTCAAGATCTATCCTATCCAAGAAATTTTCAAGATCTAAATCCATTAGAGCCATTTCATACATGTTTGCAACACTTCATTGCTACGGTTTGGTGAGTTGCAACATCATATATTGTTCATTGATAATTCCCCATTCCTATTTCATTTTATTTCAAGGTTTGATTACCAAAATAGGGTTTGACCAAGGAAAACCCCTTTCCGCTAGAAAAATAAACATTTTTACCTCTCTTTAGTGTGTGATTTGTAGGTTTAGGTTGAAGAAACATTGAACATAAAGTTTGGAAAAAGTTGTCAAAGTGTTTAAAGTGTTCAAAGCTATCACCTTGCATTGGAGATACTAGGAAGACTTCTACAAGTTGCAAATCAGGGCTTCGGATCCATGAATCAATCAGGAAGTGCAAAGAAAACCTTGAAGACTAGATTCAAGTTTTGAAGCTTCAGAAAATCCTAACTAGACTGATTTGCTAGTTCTAGAGTACAAGTCCTAATTTAGGTCAAAATTTAGGTTTTTATAGATTCAGATACCCATTTGCTAGATTCTTGTTTATGCACAGAAACCTAGATCTGATTTTCCCAACCTGGAATATGAGTCCCAGTCAACATTAAAGTCATAATTTCCAGCATTTCAAAGCCTCATTCAATCTCCTTCTGATTTCCAAGTGCATACATTCCATCCTGCAACTTTTTGTTTTATTTTACATAGTTTTCTAGGCCATTTAGTGAAGCATTGCATCATATTAGGGTTAAGCATTACATATTAAATTACACTTGTCTTTCCAAGTCATAACTTGGTGGTGAACCCCTCATTAATTTATAATCATCTCTTAGGACAACCCTATTGCAAGATCTCTTTCTCTTTTTTATTGAGATCTCTAGGGTTTTCCTTGAATAAGAGAGTGTGAAGATTGTTATTCTATCTCTTGAGCATAGAAAGAAACAGTTTCCCTCCTTTCATTTTGGTGAAATTGCATTTAGAACATCATAATTCTGATTTTTAGTGCATCATCATCCTAGTTCTTGCTTGCATTAACATTGCATTAGGGTTTTCATTAGTTAATTGGCATTCTAGGGTTTCTAATTTTGCATTATTGAAAGTGCATATAGCTTTCATTTTTGCATCTCAAATCATTGAAATTCATATAAAATCTGCATTTTCACTTAGGTTACATATCATACAACATATAAAGCATAAAAATCAATTGAAAATTTCTGAAATTTTTGAAAAAAATCCTCATTGGGACTCATACGTCCCTATGGGTGAATCAGTCCCAATGTAGATGATACACTACATTTTTTAGAATTCAAAGCTTTTTTTATGTTCTCTTGTTTGTTGTTTATAGATTTCTATTTCAGTTTACAGAGTTTATGTTATAATCATTTCATTGTTCTTAGCTTATATTGCATTTGCATCCATCTTGCATTTAGTAGCCCTTGCATGAGTATTTGGTGTCCTATTCATAATACTGTAGTAAGACAAAGTTTGAGACTCATGTCATCCTATGATAGCACAATCATTGTGGATCTTGGGTTATCTAGCTCTTTCACTCCTAGTATTGACACTAGTACACTAGGTATGGACCATACCCTTAAAAACTCTTTACCTTCAAGTAGTGTGACACATGTTGAATCAATGGTTGCTAGTGTTCCACAAGAAAACATAATTCAAATCCATGAGGACTTAGTAAACCCACAACATCAAGTGCAAAATGAAAACATTTCAACTACCAGAATCCTTACTATAGATAACATTCATCACATGCTTGAAAGTGAAGATGGACTTGACCTTGTGAAAAACATAGTTCAAATCTTTGGAAAACACCTCACCTCAACCAATAGTTGTACTTTACCTACAAGCAATGTCACAAGCCAAGGAGGAATTCAAATTTCTCCTCCCACAACAATTGCCTCAATTCCTACCTATACCAACCCTCAAGTCACAACAACAATGCAACCGACTAGTAATGTGATTCCTTCCTGGGGTATTTCCGCTAGAATCCCTAGTACCTTTGTGGCATCACACATCATATTTCCTACCAATTTACCACCTATAATCATTCCATTCACTTTTCCTTCAAACACATACACAACTCCACCATTTTCACCTCCATCTCATAACACAAAAAATGACAATCTCATAAATGAACTCTTCCAAACCATTTCATCCCATCAAAAAAAAAATCCGCCATCAACCAAAATCAAAATGGACCACCTACATATTATGTCAAAAGCAGCCCATTTTCCTTGGAGATATTGTGAACACTGATGCCACAAGGTGTAGAGGTGCATAGATTCAAGAAATGTGGAGGAAAGGGAGATCCTTATAGCCATTTTAATAATTATACCACCTTATGTAGTGACTTTGTCCTTGATGATAAAATCTTGGCTAAGCTTTTCCCTAGATCTTTGAAGGATACTTCCTTAGAATAGTTTTCTTCGTTGCCGTACAACTCAATTCGTTCATTCAATGAAATTTTTGAGGCATTTTCAACCATTTCCAAGTGCATATGACTCCTAATATGATATTTTCCAATTTGATGAGATGTAAGCAAAAAAGATGAAAAGATAACTGACTTTATCTCATGCTATCAATCACTTTATTCCCAAATCAATGTCAAGGTTCCCAACCCTCACCTTCAAAATATGTTCATATAAAATTTGCAAAGTAAGATACAAGATAAACTCACCATGATGAAATTATCATCCTTTATGCTTTTGTGTACTTTCCCTCTGTGATTATCCAAATCCGGTTAGTAACCGTAATGCAAAGTCCACTTCTAGCCGAACTGAGAAGTCCAAGTCCACAAACCAAAAAAATTACCAACCTTTTAGAAAATAGAATAAAGGATTCCTTCAACTCAATCCCCCTCAACAAAAAAATAAAATACCAATAACCAAGTAGTTGTTGTTAAAGCAACAACACCCTTTAGCTATGGGGACCCGAAAAGACAATTCACTCCCCTACCTGACACCCTTCATAATAAAATGTCCCAACTTTTAGAATAGAAAATGATTACCTTGCCTCTCATTAAAACACCCTATCCTAATAAGCCTCTACCTCTTAAATTTAGATCAAATTCTTATTGCCATTTTCACCTACAAAATGGACACGATACAAAACATTGTAAGCATCTTAAACATTTTGTGCAAGACCTCATTGGTTTTGGTCATGTTTCCATTGGAGGTATTAGTGAACAAGGAAATAATTCTATTGCCACTCCTAACCAAAATTTACAAATTTTTACCAACCCTATGCCTAATCATAACATTTCATTTGTCAAAGCTAGTGAAACTACAAATAGTGATCTAATAAATGTTGACATGGATGATGAGAACATAGATACAATTAAATAAAGTCCTATGTATACTAATCAACAAGAAAATAATTCTATCGATGGTTTGGTGGCATTGGTTGAAACTCAACATCATAAGGGTTGAACTAAAAATCCTCTTAGATTGATTTCTCCTCACAAGATATAATTAAACATGCACCTGATGGTCCTCTTTACATAGTCGGCCAAGTCTAGGATAAGCCCACTAATGGTATATTAATAAATCCTATTTGTCGAGAGAATGTGATCACTAAGGAATTTTCTTCTACATGAACTCTATCAAGATATATATGATAAACCAATATCATGGATCAAGATGCATAATGGTTTTGCTTGCCCTATAATGGGATAAATCACCTTGCCTTTACAAATAGGACTGAAAACATTAGATATCTCATCCTCCATCATCTCGTAGTCCAACCAATTTCGTGTGAAGCTAGGCTATCCATGGCTTCACTCGATGAATACAGTCCCCTCAGTCATGCAGAAATGCTTAAACTTTCCCTTCAAAAATGAAATTTTCACCATCCATCATAGCAGCTTCAACCCCTTCTCTTCCCATGGAAACTTTTCATTAGTTTTCTTTTAGTCTAAGCCTATAGAACCTATCAAACCACGAGAAGACTTATTTTCAAATCCTATCAAAAGTTCAAGGCAGAGAAAATAGTATAATTATCCCTCTAAAGCATTCCTCTAACCACCACCAAGCCTACCACCCTAGAAGAAACCATGATTGAACCTAAAGAAATTCCAGATAACCAAGATCAACCTAAGACAAAACCTTCACTTGCTTCCTACAAAAGACCATGAGAAAACAAAAATAATATCAGCACACATCCTAGAATATAACAAGTTAACAAAGTCAAAGAAAAAGTGGTTGAACAACCTCCCATATTTCCTTCCGTTCCTCCCCTTAGGGAAGAAAATAAACCTATGGTTGATCAACCCGCTTCTACACAAATGCAACTTGAAAACATAACTTAAAGAAATACATGTGCTAGAGAGCGTAGGTGTAGACATCATGCCCTTGCTTGAAATTTAAATGAAACAAACAATAAAGAAAATCAAAATTCAAACTTCATTGGAGCAAGGCATGATGAGTCTACCCCCTCCCTAAAACAAAAAGATCCAATAACGTGGCCACAACAAGATTTTAACCCTCCTTTGGACATTATCATTTGACCTCCTATTGTGATTAATTTATATGATAATGAGGAAGTTGCTAAAATTGATGAAGAGGTACATAATGAATTGAATACATTGTTTTCCTCTTCTATGAGATTAAATGACAATTTCATAAGAAGATTGTTGAACCTGGTGATGACCCTAGTTTGGTACTTTCTATTGTCCCTTTGGCTAGTTTTTCGCCTTCTGTATACAATGAACATGATTGGGATACAGACAACCTGCTCATAGGTTGAATCACATGTGCCTTAATAGTATTTTTCATTAGTTCTTTTTCTTTTTATTTTATGTGATTGCATGTGCATAATTTGATCCCTCATGATGTTACATTGGATGTACCTCTCTCTCTTTGTGGCATTCCTCTATTTTTACCCTCATTCTTCTCTATTTCATACATATTTTTGCTTTTCCTTTTATCTTTTTCATTTGTCTTGTGTTTTCCTTTGGGGATGATGCAATGTGTCAAGACATTCATGTCTCTTCCATGTTGACCCAAAAGATTTTCCTTTATTCTTTATTTCTTTGTCTTGTGTTTTCCTTTTGGTAATGATGCAAGGTGTCGAGACATTCATGTCTCTTCCATATTGACCCAAAAGCTTTTCCTTTATTCTTTATTTAATTTCCTAGTGTTTTCCTTTTGGGGATGATGCAAGATGTCGAGACATTCATGTCTCTTCCATGTTGACCCAAAAGGTTTTTATTTGTTTTCATTCTCTTTGTGTCATTCTTCTAGTTCTATGTGTATTTGGGGAATTATGATAGTTTTGAGCTCTCTAAAAAAAATGTAGCAAGAACATACTGACCCCAAATCCATAGATCCCTTATGTGCCTGGTGTTTTCATTTTGGGGGCAATCCCTCTCTTTTCTTTTGCATGAGGTAGCTTTACTTGGAAACATATGACTTGGCATAGGGATTTCCAAGTAAGCTCTCATGTCTTCTTTATTGCTTGCATTTTTCATTTGCTAATTTAAATTAATTGCTCATAGCATGGTGTTTAACAATTTCTTTAAAGTGGGGGCATACATTAGCATTATTCTTTTGCATTTTTCTTTTTTTCATGGTGTAGCCTTCTTGCTTTATGCGATGCATTTTTTTCTTTGTGGTGACATTGAGTGTGATGTCCCTCAAGAGTGTGATCTCTCTTAGCATATTATATTCCTCTTACTGGCTCGATGTGGCACACTACATCCCCTAAGTTGTGAATCTTTTATTCTTTGATTGGTCCTCTCTTGGAGAAATTAGGCATAATGTTCCCTAAGTTAAAGACCTCGTATGAAGTAAGAAAGACTCCCTTGAATGTTCCTTATTGTTGCATTTGAATTTCTAATTATATGGCCACCTTGCATAATGCATCTTGCATTCCTGTAGAGCCATCTTTTTTGTTCATGAGTTGGATGCATACGAAGTTTTTCTTGCCTCATGAAGCTCGAAGTCCATTTTTCATGAGCTCCAAAAATATTAAGTTTTGCTTTCCTCATGAAGCTTGAAAATCATTTTTGCATGGCACCTTATTAAAGTTATCAAGAGGTATAACTTTGGTATGGTTTTTGATGGGAAGCCCGACTGAGGCATGACTTTCCCATAGCCACTCGCGTGTGAGTGTGAGAACATACCATTCATGTGTGTATGTGTCTCACCTCTTTAAGATCCTCACCTAGTGGATAGCCTAAAGTTTTGTTGCCTTAGAGCAAGCTTACATTTTTCAAAAAAATAGCCTAGATCTGATCCACATCGTGATGGAAAAATGGTCGAAGCTTGATCCACCCCCATTTATTTTACTTTTCTTTGCATCTTTGGTAGTGCATGTTTGTGCCTTTATGATATTCTTCATCATTTTTATGTGTGTTCTTTTGTGCCTATGTTGGTTTTCCATGGGATCTTGATCTTGGGGGCTTGATCAACCCTCTTGGTCATTGTCATCCCATATTATTGGTATTGCTACACTTGGACCCCTCTTGAAGTGATTTTTTCTACTTTAGTGTGAGTTTGAAGCAAGTTCATCCTCTCACTAAAGTGGGGGCTAAATGTAGTGTTGAAAAATGTCATCGATGGCATTTTCACACTCATTTGGTCACTCCTTGTAAAATTGAGCTTAATGATGCCTTAACTTAGTGTTGTAATGTGATTAACATACTCACATTAGGTCTTGGGCCCTTGTGAATTAAATAAACCTAATCCTACCTTATTTGGAGTTTTGTAAAGTGTTGTAACACACTTTCACACTTTTCTAGGGTTGTCATTAATAATTAGGCTTCTTTATGCTTTAATTGCATCCACAAGCCTCATTTAATGCATCATTTAGAGGATGAACCTGACACAAATCAACATCCAATCATAATTCAGGTATTTTTAAGTTGTGTGGCCTAGATTTGGTGATCTGGGACTCATTTTCCACCTTGGGTGAATGAGTCCCACTTAGGATTTTGGGTCGTGATCCTGTTCTTACACCTTCCTAAGCATTTTTGAAAATTATCCCATAGATTATGCCTAACGGGACTCATATGCCACCTTGGGTGTATGAGTCTCATATGGCCCAAAATTAAAATTAATTCAATTTTTTGGCAAGATTTTATTCTCCTAAATCTGATGTCCACTTACATAGTGTTATAATTTCAAGAATTATTGCATAATTAAGTATAAATACAATATTTTTTCACTCATTTTACACCTAGCAAGCTGAATGAGCATCCTTATATAAATTTTGAGTTCACAAGAGTATTCAAGAGTCATCAAGAGTAGATTATCAAGCATTTTAGAGCATTATTCAAGCATCAAGCATCATGTTAAAGTCTTCATGCATCATGTTTATTTTTGAGCTAACAATTGTGATGTAAGGTTTCATGATTCAAGTTATCATTTCATTGAAGATCTATCCTATCCAAGCAAGAGTCAAGATCTACATCCATTGGAGCCATTTCATGCATGTTTGCAACACTTCATTGCTACGGTTTGGTGAGTTGCAACATAATTTTTTTTCATTCATCATTCTACATTCCTATTTCATTGTATTTCAAGGTTTGATTACCAAAATGAGGTTTGACCAAGGAAAACCCCTTTCCACTAACAAAACAACATTTTCCCTCTCTTTAGTGTGTGATTTGTAGGTTTAGGTTGAAGACAAATTGAAGAGAAAGTTTGGAGAAAGTTGTCAAGGTGTGCAAAGTGTTCAAAGTTTTCACCTTGCATTGGAGATAATTGGAAGACTTCTACAAGTTGCAAATCAGGGCTTCTGATCCAAAAATCAATCAAGAAGTGCAGACTAGACCTTGAAGACCAAATTCAGACTTTGAATCTTTATAAAACCCCAACTAGGTTGATTTTCCAATTTTGGCATATGAGTCCCAGTTTAGGTCAGAATTTAGCTTTTTACAGATTCAGATACCCATTTGCTAGATTCCCATTTCTACATAGAAACCTAGATCTAGGACTGATTCACCTAGCCTTGCGTATGTGTTCTTGTTAGCATTAAAGTTAGAATTTTCAATATTTCAGAGCCTCATTCAACCTTCTTCTAATTTTTAGGTGCACACATTCTATCCTGTAGCTTTCTATTTTGTTTTACATATTTTTCTAGGTCATTTAGTGAAGCATTTCATCATATTAGGGGTAAGCATTACATCTTACATTACATTTATCTTTTCAAGAAATAACTTGATGGTTAACCCCTCATTAGTTTATAATCAGCTCCTAGGAAATCCCTATTGCATGATCTCTTTCTCCTTTGAATTGAGATCTCTAGGGTTTTCCTTGAATGAGAGAGTGTGAAGATTGTTATTCTATAGATCTTAAGCATAGAAAGCAACAATTTCCTCCTTTCACTCTTGAATTCTCTTGTAAACTCTCTTGATCATAAATTTTCTACAATTCTTGAATACTTGAAAGCTTAGATCTTGTTAGGAAAAATATGTGAAATAACCTTGTATTTATACTTGTTTATGCCAAATTTCCCAAAATTACAACACTACAAGTTGACATCAGATCTAGGAGAATAAAATCCTACCAAGAATTGAATTCAAAATAATTCCAAGCTAAGGTAGGACTCATATTCGAGTTGGCGCATATAAATCCCAATATCCTAGGCTTGAGACACAAATTTTAAAAAATGTTAAGTTATATGCCAAATTTAGGATCGAGCCTTGAGACTTAGGTGGGACCCAGATCCCCAAGGTGGCATATGAGTCCTAGATCACTAAATTTGGGACACATAACCCAAGAACATGAATTATGATTGGTCATTAGACAAGTTTCGGTATTATCCTCGAAGAAATGCATTAAATAAGGCTTGTGGATGCAAAATAAGACCAAATAAGGCATAAAGAAGCCCAATTTTAGCAGGGAGGGCCCAGAAAAGTGTGAAAATATAAATGGATACATTTTAATACACTAAATTTAGGCCCCACTTTAGTGAGAGTGGGAAATTGCTTCAAACTCAAACTAAAGTAGACAAACTCACATCAAGAGGGGTCCAAATGTACCAATGCTAGTGAGATAGGATGAAAATGATTAAGTGGCATGATCAAGCCCCATGATCAAGGTCCTATGGAAAACCAACATAGGCACAAAAAAAAACACATGTAAATGATGTATGAAGAAAAAATAAGGTACAAGCACACAATGCCAAAGATATAAAGAAGAAAGAGGGGTGGATCAAGCCTTGACCATTTGTCGAACACAATGTGGATCAAATCTAAGTTGTTTTTCTAGAAGAATGTTTACAAGTGGAACACGATGTCCACTATGCAAACAAAACACACGCTCATAAGGGCTAGTAGAACCTTAGGCTATCCACTAGGCGATCCTTAGATACACATACGCATGCAGTTAGTATGCAGTCATATAGACAAGAAAGTGGCTATGGGAAAGTCATTCCTAATTTCAAATCCCATATGCTAACCATACCAAATCTATACCTCTTGGTAACTTTGATAAGGTGTCACGCAACATGAACAATAGGATTCATGAGGCAAGAAAACATTTGTATGCTTGACACCCATGAACAAACATGATGGCTCCATAGGCAAGCAAAGTGTGTTATGCAAGGTGGTCATATAACAGATATTGTAAATGTAAAAGTAGTGTAAGGTACATTCAAAGGAGTTTTGGTTAGTTCATGTAAGGTCTTAACTTATTGAACATTGTGCTTAATATCTCCAAGAGAGGACCAATCGAAGAATAAATGATTCACAACTTAGGGGTGCATTGTGTCTCATCAAGCCACTAAGAGAAATATAATATGCTAAGATAGACCATGCTCTTGAAGGAAATCACACCCAATGTAACCACAAAGTGAAAGATGCATCTCATGAAGTAAGAATACTACACAATGAGATATGAGTTGTAAAAAAATAATGCTAATGTATACCCCTATAGTGTTAAAAAATGTTGTCGATAACATTTTCACACTTGTTTGGGCCCTCCTTGTAAAATTGAGCTTAAGGATGCATTGAATTAGTGTTATAATTTGTTTAACAAACTCGCATTAGGTCTTAGGCCCTTGTGAACTAATGAACTTAAATTGTACCTTGTTAAGGTGTTGTGAAGAGTTGTAATACACTTTTACACTTAAATTCTAAGGTTTATTAATTAATTGAACCAAATAAATCTCTTTTTAACCTTAATCCTACCTTATTTAGAGTGTTGTAACACACTTCCACACTTTTCTAGGGTTTTCATTAATAATTGGGCTTCTTTATGCTTTAGTTGGCCCTATTTTGCATCCACAAGCTTCATTTAATGCATATTTTCAAGGATGATCCTAACACAAATCAACATCCAATCATAATTTAGGTGTTTTCAAGTTGTATGGCCCATATTTAGTAATCTAGGACTCATTCACAACCTTGGGCGAATGAGTCCCACCTAGGTTTTTAGGTCTCGAACCTAGTTTCACACCTTCCTATTTTTTTTGAAAATGGTCCAACTCATTCACCACCTTGGGAAATGAGTCCCGTGTGGCCCAAAAATAAAATTAATTCAAAATTTTGGTAGGATTTTATCCTCCTAGATCTGATGTCAACTTGTAGTGTTGTAATTTCAAGAATTCTTGCATAATTAAGTATAAGTACAAGGTTATTTCACTCATTTTCACCTGAGACTTTTATGAGAGCATTACTCTGGCAATTTTGAGCTCACAAGAGCATTCAAGGGAATTCAAAGGCATTCAAGGGAATTCAAGATCATTCAAGGTAATAATTATTCATCAATTATTGTGGAAATTAAAGATCAATCATCATGTCAAGGATATCAAACATCAAGCATGTTATTGAGCTAGTGTTGTGATGTAGCAATGTTCTACTCCTATTGTCAAGATCAAGATCTACATCTGTCATGGCCATTTCATGTTGAGTTGAAAATTTACAAAAAATCATTTACAAGGCATCATTCAAGGTATCATTATCCATGATTCATGTTCTTTATTTCATATTTCATGCCTTCTTTTCATTACCTCATCATTTGGTTTAATTACCTACAAGGGGATTGACCAAGGAAAACCCCTATTCCCTAACAATCAACACTTTTCTCTCTCTTTGTGTGATTGCAGATCTAGGTGTCTTTGAGCATAAAGGACCTTTGAATATTAGGTTACAAGATTAAGAAAAGTTGTTGGAATTGTCCCCTCATTTACAAGGTTGTTATCTTCACTAAAAAGTCACTTATAGCCCCAAAATCAGAGTTTTAGATCTGGAAACAAAGAGGAATAGAAAGATCAAAAATTGAAGACCAAATTTAGACTTTGAAGCTCTAGAAAACCCTAACTATACTCATTTGTTAGTTTTGGAAAATGAATCCTAGTTTAGGTCAATTTTGAAATTTTTGCAGTTTTGGATACCCTTTTTCCAGAAACCTCTTCCTATATAGAAACCCAAATCTAGGATCAGTTCACCCAACTTGAATGAGTCCTAGTAGGCCTAAATTTTAGGTTATTTATCATTTCAAGTCTCCATTCAGGATCTCTCAGGTTTCTAGGTACTCCTCTATACTTTTCTAGTTTGTTGTGATTTATTTGCATTTATAGGCCATTTATTCAAGCTTCATGCATCACTAGGTTTTGTCATTAGATCTTGCATTTCAGATGTTTTTCCAAGCCCTAGCTTGGTGGTGAACCCCTCATTAATCTCTAAGTATACCCTAGGATAGTCCCTTAGTATATATCTTTCTCCCATTATCATCATTTGATTGAGATCTCTAGGGAATCCTTGAATGTGGAGTATAGAAAGCTTGTTGCCCTAGGTCCTAAAAACCCTTGGGGTGACAATTTTCTATCTTACAACCCCCAATTTAAAGAAATTTCTAAACAACATGTTGTGAGCAATTAATTTAAGTAGAAAATGATAAATGCTAATAATAAAGAGGATATGAGAGCTTATTTGGAAAGCCCTATGCCAAGTCATATGTTTTCAAATGAAGAAATGTCATGAAAAGGGGTTGCCCCCAAAATTAAATCCCAAAATCGCAAGGGATCAATGGATTTGGGGTCATTATGTGGGTAAGTGCATGGATCTATGACACAATTATGATGCCAAATTGAAAAAAATGCAAAAAAACACCAAAAAATAGCATTTGGCATGCACCAAATGACTTACTCATTTGGAGTGTGCCAAATAGAAAAGCTCTATTAAAACCAGAAAAACACGTTTCTAACCTTATTTTTTGTTCATATGCACCTTGGCTTGGAGGTTTCAGCTCTGCAACTCACACTCGCCAAATATCTTCCATTTTTTGCACTCTTAGCTTGCAATTATTCATGAGGATGCAGCCAACACATCAAAGAGATCAAAGATTGCAAAGAGGTATGTATTTTTATAATTTTTATTTCAAATTTAATTTAGAATGTAGATTGAAATAGGTTTTTTAATAAAACTTTGTTCTAATTCTCAGGGGATGAATCTCCACCTCCAAACATTGAGAATTCACAATCACCCCCTCATGAAGAGCCTCCTATATAAGAACAACCTAAAACCCCTCCATCAGTTCATAGGCATCCTCAAGGAACACAAGAAAATATCCTAAATCAAATTGAAAAAAATAAAAGAGTCATTGAAGATTAATTGGAAGATTATCTGACCATGCCGAAACCCACCCTTATAGGAGAGGGATTGTCAAATCGTTGAAGTCAATTTCATCTCATGTAGGAGAAATGAGCGAGAAAATAATTTTTTGGTCAAATAAGAGGCATGAGTTGAGACAATTTTATGCTAGTAGTTTGTCATATGTAGATGTGAAAAATTAGAAAATTAGCAAAGCCGACTTGTGGGCCCTATTTACAAACCTGAGAACCAACACACCTTTGTCTCATGCATGCAAGAGGTTCCCCATCCATTGGTGCCACCATGAATTAATTAAAAATAAATTTTGGGAGTGGTGGTGGATGGTATTTGACCAACCTCCATGCAATAACCATGAGGTACCACAATAATTTTTGAGGAAAATCTATTATGATTTTTTCCTCAATAAGATGCAAAATTATTTTGACATCTTAGAATTTTAGGGTAGAGGTGGGGGCTTCAGACATGATAGACCTGGTGCAGGATGTAATCCACAGTTGGAACCGAGACCCTTGGAAAAATCCATGGTGGAGCATGTCATTGTTCCTTCCATTGTTAAGGACAATGTAGAGGTGGATACACTAGAGTTAATTAGCTCACTCACCTAGACCATTATATAGTGTGTGAGGCCTCTAGTAGAGCCTGATGTGGAGGAGACGTGTAGGCCCAAAGCTCCACCCCACCATTGTGGTGCTTGCGGTGTTGTTTGCACATACAATTACCAAACTACTCAAGATGTAGCTACATAGCCTATATCAGTTGTAGAGGCGATGGTTATGACAGATGAATTTTTGAATAATACATACACCATTGATAATCAAGAAAAATTCAGCAAGTTCATTTAATTTTGTTTATTAAATTATATTTTTAAATTTAAGAATAACTAAATTAGTGCAATCAATATAATGAAATTTCAAGGTTGGCGTGTTCATGAGACGTTCTCCATTCCTACAGACCCTTATTTTTTCTCGATGTTGAGTCCATAGGTATGCAACTAGTATTAAAGATATTATTATTGCATTTGAATAGTTGAATGTTTGTCTTATAACATGATTTGGATGTCAAATAGTTTCATGTTGGACCTTCAATCTCCACACCTTACAATTCATTTCCTCAAACAAATTTCACTTAGGTAACCTTTATTCATTAACAGTGTTGTAAAATAGTGTTAGCTAGTTTTCATAATTTTGCATATACAAATCTAAAAAATTGATGAGAAACACAAACATTGGTTGGTCTTGTGAGATCCTAATTATATTTAACATTCAACATCCATCTCATTCTTCCATTCCTTTCATCAAACATATTTTAACCATTTTATATCACATATACCAATATTTAACACCTTATATATTATACCACCTTCTTCCATATTTTATCTTATACACATATAGTTACAAGAAACCTTTCCTTCTACTCATTATTGATGAAATATCTTATACATTATTATTGCACACCTCAAGTTCCCATTTCATGTCCTATATTCAAACCTTAGACACTGCATAATTCACTGTATGGTCTAATATTCCCTCCTAATTACATCCCATTAACCTCTAGTATAGTTCACCTTAAAAATGTTTTATTATCCCATCAGGTAGCTCATCTAATTAATCTCTACTAGTCCATTCTTTATTCCATCATCCCCTCTTGATCATGTCACATTATCTTCTCCTAATTCAATTTGTGTTCCTTTATTCCTTCCTAATCTCATCCCATTAACATTTAAAATTTCACCCTATTTTCTATGATCCCCTCCTAGCCCATCGCACTAATATCTTCTGGTCCATCCTATGTGTCAGTATTCCCTTCTACTCCCATCTTATTGTACTCATTATTATTTCACCCTAGATGTTCCATGATCCCCTATGTTCTACCCTATGTACCTTTATCCATTCTATGTTATACCATATTTATCCACATTTCATCCTAGATAACTCTCCTCTATTATTACTACACACAGGTCAAGTTCCCACTTCATGTACTATAGTCAAACCCTAGACACCTCCTAATCCACCTTATGTTTCATTATTCCCTACTAATCACATCCCATTTACCTCTAATTATCCACCCTATATTTTGGTATCCCATCCTAGCCCATCCCATCAATCTATACTAGTCCATCCTATGTTCCATTAACCCCTTCTATTCCCATCCCATTACCCTCTCTTATTTCACCTTATGTTCCATTATCCCCTCTTGGTCTTATCCACTATCTTTACCTAATTCACCATAATTTCTTTTATTCCCTCCCAATCCCATCCCATTAACCTCTAATAGTTCATGCTATATTTTGTTATCCCATCCTAGCCCATCCCATTAGTCTATTCTAGTCCATCCCATGTTCCATTAACCCCTTCTATTCCCATCTCATTACCCTCTCTTATTTCATTGTATGTTCCATCATCCTCTCTTGGTCTTGTCCCATTATCTTCCCCTAATTCACCCTATGTTCCTTTATTCCCTCCCAATCCCATCCCATTAACCTCTAATAGTTCACCCTACATTATATGATCCCCTTTTGGACCATCCCAGTAATATCTACTAGTCCATTCTATGTTCCATTATCGCATTAGACTCCCATCCCATTCTATCCTCTACGATTTCACCATATGTTCCATTATCCCCTCTTGGTCTTGTCTCTTTATCGTTTCTATTCTTTAGCACCTCAATCCAAATTTTATCCTATACACTGTTAGAAAAAATCTTTCCTTTCACTCATTATTGACCAAAGTTGTCTTCTCCATTACTGCTGCACACCTCAAAAACCAAATTCATGTGCTATAGTAAAAACCTAGACACAACCTAATTCATTGTATGTTCCATTATCCCTTTGAAAGCTACTAGTAACATAGTAATCCTCACTTCATTCATGTGAACTTCATTGTGGCATTATCACTATGTTGACAACATGCCCTCATTAACATTAGTTAGTCAACATATGCAATTTGAATCTCAATGAGCACTGAACTTTGACATTTACAAGAGTTTGGACTATCCTAGTGGACTTAGTACTTTCACCATTCTATGATCTATACGCACTATATTGTAGTCTCAACTGAGGCCAACCATTTACTCTTTCATTTATGACAGTTATAAAGGGAATACCTGAACTTCTTTATATGACTGTTAGATATGTTGTTTAATTTGTAGTTGTTGACATCAGACAACCCTAGTGATGTTGGTGGCATGATGGACCATGGATTTGTTGCAGCAATAGTTAGTTATGATCCTTTGAGAGAGGTATGCAATAAATTACTTAATTTGACTTTATATTTGCTCTTTTATGGTCTATTATAGAAAATTTTCATACTTTTATGTAGCTTAATTTATATCTTGCTAGTTGCTATAGGTAGTTGTCACTCCAAATCATGGACATGGTAATGTTGTAAATGTGCATGATGACTATATGTATGTGGTAAGTGATTATACTTTGTTATATGTCATTCCACAATTCAATTTATATGTATTACCATCTTTAATTTTTATTGTATCAGTTGAAGGTTTAGAGTGAAGAGAGGGGGACTAGTGAGCATGTTCAAAACAAAAGAGAACCAACATGCACTCCATCCAGCCAAATTTCGAAGGCAGCACGAGATAATTTTTCTTCCCTTAGAGGGAAATGACCATGTATGAGGGTTGTTTGTTGTATACGTATGTGGCATTTTGGAACATATGTTTTGTACTATCTATATATATGTGACATTTTATGTTCATATGGCTCTTTTGTAGTAAACCTATATGACTTTTTTGGATATATTGTATATACTTTTATCAATATATATCATTTTATAACCTTAGGAATTTTTGATTAAAGAAAATATTATTTTTTTATTGCCATTCTTGAATTATGTTATCGTGTGTATTGTGTAAATTGTATGCTTGAATGTTGTAGGCCTAGATCTTTTTTACATATAATGCTTAAATAATTACTATTTATTTCTCAATAAGATCCATCTAATGTGTATTATGTAAATAAGCTCCACTCTTGGTGGTTTGTATCCTTTAAAATGCTTCAATTACTTGTTCTTCACTTATTTGCATGTATGCTTCACTTATTCACATGTATACTTCACGTATATTACGTGTATTCATGTGTTCATGTGTATTCTTCATGATTCATGTGTATACTTCATTTATTTGCATGTATTCTCCGTACTTCTTGAGTTATATTGTTGTCTAGTGGCAATGATTTTAACACCAAAATGTTTCAAATGAACTGTAAGGTCTCCTTCCCATAAAAATATCATAGAAAAATGTATTTCTTTTAATTCATGGTTGAAGTTGGCATCCAAAAACTAATGGTTATGATTCTAAAGCTAAGTAATAATTGAATTTGCATCTATAGAAAAAGTGGTTGTTTCAAAGCTCATGGGCATATATATATATACCTCTATGAACTTGTATGAACATGCATCAAAACACATGATAGTTGTTGATCCAACCAAATTTAATTTCTTGCATCTACTAAAATCACAACACTTGACATCTGAATAAATGAAATCAATGCACAGGTCAATTTTAATGATATTATGAAGATATTAGACTCTTAAAGGATTCAATGCACAGGTCACTAGTAGTTTGAGTTTTGCATCTCAGCAAGCGTGCACTATTCGGTGACAACAACTACAGTTCAGACTCTTAAGGGATTTATCCGATTGAATGTAGTTCAGAGCGAATCCATGTGTTTGGGTGTGAAAGAGGACCATGCATACCGTAAACATACCCACCTGGACACATTAGAATAGTTTGTTTGGTAACATGAGTTGCAAAATGAAAGTTGCACCACTTTGCAACTTTGCACTACTTGCATTTGATAACTTTTTCCCCAAGAGAAATGTCACCACAATAGAAAAAAACCTCCGAGATAGAAAAAACCAAGAGAGGTTATTGTAGAGGGACCCATCATGATCCCATAGGTTTAGAAGAGAATTTTCTAAGCATCACGGTATCCGAGTAAAACCCATTGAAGATTGCATCTATTTTGCACTTTGGACTCTTAAGGGATTCAACTGGTTGAATGTAGCTCAGAGTGATTAAGTGTGTTTCGGTGTGAAAGAGGACCATGCCTAGCATAAATTTACCCAACAAAAACATTTTGGAATAGTTCGTTTGGTCACACAAGTTGCAAAAATGAAAGTTGCATAACTTTGCAACTTTGCACTACTTGTATTTGACAAATTTTTCCCCAAGCGAAATGTTGCCACCATAGGAAAATTCCTCAGAGATATTGAAAACCGAGAGAGGTTATTATATAAGACAACAACATGATCCAATAGGCTTAAATGATAATTTTTTAAATGTCACAGTATCAAAGTAACAACCCGTCGAAGATTGTAGCTATTTTTCACTTTCGACTCAAGCGATTCAGCCCGTTAAACATAGATCATGGTGATTTGGTATGTTTGGGTGTGAAAGAGAACTATTCCTAGCATAAATGTACCCACTTGGATGTTTTGGAACATTTCCTTTGGTCACACGAGTTGCAAAATGAAAGTTGTACCACTTTGCAACTTTGCACTACTTGCATTTGACCTTTTCCCCAAGTGAAATGTCACCACCATGGGAAAAATCCTCTGAGATAGAAAAAACCGAGAGAGGTTATTATAGAGGGGCCCAAAATGATCCCATAGGCTCAGACACAAATCTTCTAAATTTCACGGTGTCTGAGTAACTACCTGTCGAAGATTGTTGTCATTTTGCACTTTGGACTCTTAAGGGATTTAGTCAGTTGAACGTAGCTCAGAGCAATTCAACATTTTTGGGTGTGAAAAAGGAACATGCATAGCATAAAGTACCCACCCAGATGCGTTGGAATGGTTTTTTTGGTCACACCAGTTGTAGAACAAAAGTTGCACCACTTTGCAACTTTGCATTAACATTTGACAACGTTTTCCCCAAGCGAAAAGTCACCACCATGAGAAAATGCCTTCGGGATAGGAAAAAATGATAGAGGTTATTGTAGAGGGGCCCAAAAAAATCCCATGGCCTCAAAGAAAAAGTTCCTAAGTATCATAGTGTCTGAGTAATATCTTGTCAAAGAATGCAACCATTTTGCACTTTGAACTCTCAAAGGATTCATTCAGTTGAATGTAGATCAGAGCGATTCGGTGTGTTTGGGTGAAAAAAAGGACCATTCATAGTATAAATATACCCACCTCGATGCATTGGAACAATTTATCTGGTCACATGAGTTGCAGAACAAAAGTTGCACTACTTGCATTTGATAACTTTTTCCAAGAAAAATGTTGCCACCACTGGAAAACGCTTCTGAGATAGAAAAAACCAAGAGAGGTTATTTTAGAGGGGCCCAACATGATCCCATATGCTCAGATGAGAATTTTATAAGCATCGTAGTGTCCAAGTAACTACCCATCGAAGATTGTATCCATTTTGCACTTTGGACTCTCAAGGGATTCAGTCGGTTGAATGTAGCTCAGAGTGATTTGATGTGTTTGGGTGTGAAAAAGGACCATGCCTAGTGTAAAAATACCCACCTAGATGTATTGGAATGGTTCATTTCATCACATGAGTTGCAAAATGAAAGTTGCACCACTTTGCAACTTTGCAGTACTTGCATTTGATAACTTTTTGCCCAAGAGAAATGTCACCACCATGGGAAAACACCTTCGAGATAGAAAAAACTGAGAGATTATTTTAGAGGGGCCCAACTTGATCCCATAACTTTTGACGAGAATTTTATAAGCATCATGGTGTCCGAGTAGTGCAAAGTTATCAAATGAACGTAGCTCGGAGAGATTCAGGGTGTTTGGGTATGAAAGAGGACCATTTCTAGCATAAAAATACCCACCTATACATTTTTCAATGGTTCATTTGGTCACATGAGTTGCTGAATGAAAATTGCACCACTTTGCAACTTTGGACTAGTTGCATTTGACAACTTTTTCCTCAAGTGAAAAGTTCTCTCCACAAGAAAACACCTCCGTGATAGAAAAAATTGAGAGATTTTATTGTAGAGGGGCCCAACACAATCCCATAGCCTCAGATGAGAATTTTCTAAGAATCACGGTGTCCGATTAATAACCCATCAAAGATTGCAGTCATTTTGCACTTTGGAATCTTAAGGGATTCAGCCAGTTGAACATAGCTTGGAACGATTTGGCATGTTTGGGTGTGAAAGAGGACCATTCCTAATGTAAAAATACCCACTCAGATGTGTTGGAACAATTTTTTTGGTCACACGAGTTGCAGAACAAAATTTGCACCACTTTGCATCTTTGCACCACTTGCATTTGATAACTTTTTCTCCAAGAGAAATGTGGCCACCACGGGAAAATGCCTTTGAGATAGATAAAACTGATAGAGTTTATTGTAGAGGATCCCAACACAATCACATAGACTTAGATGAGAATTTTATAAGAATCATGGTGTTCGAGTAACAACCCATCAAAGATTACAACCATTTTGCACTTTGGATTCTTAAGGGATTTTGTCGGTTGAACGTAGCTCAGGGAAATTCAACATGTTTGGGTGTGAAATAGGACCATACTTAGCATAAATTTACCCATCTAAATGCATTAGAATAGTTGGTTTGGTCTCACGAGTTGCAGAAAAAAAGTTGCACCACTTTGCACTACTTGCATTTGATAACTTTTTCCCCAAGCAAAATGTCGCCACCATGGGAAAACACCTCTGAGATAGTGAAAAATAAGAGAGGTTATTGTATAGGTTTCCAACTTGATCCCATAGGATTATATGAGAAGTTTCTAAGAATCACGGTGTCTGAGTAATAGCTCGTCAAAGATTGCAGTCATTTTGCACTTTGGACTCTTAAGGGATTTATCCGATTGAACATAGCTCTGAGCGATTCGGCATGTTTGGGTGTGAAAGACAACCATTCCTAGCGTAAACGTACCCACTTGGATGCATTGGAATAGTTTTTCTGGTCACATGAGTTTCAGAATGAAAGTTGCACCACTTTGCTATTTTGCACTAGTTGCATTTGAAAACATTTTCCCCAAGTGAAATGTCGCCACCATGGGAAAACACCTCTGAGATAGAAAAAATCAAGAGATTTTATTGTAGAGGGGCCCAACAAAATTCTATAGGCTCAGATGATTAATTTCTAAGCATCACGGCGTCCGAGTAACATCCCGTCGAATATAGCAGCCATTTTGCACTTTGGACTCTTAAGGGATTTTGTTGGTTGAATGTAGCTCGAAGCGATTCATTGTGTTTGGGTGCAAAAGAGGACCATCCTTAGCATAAAATTACCCACTTGGACATGTTGGAACAGTTTTTTTGGTCTCATGAGTTGCAAAATGAAAGTTGCACCACTTTACAACTTTGCACTACTTGCATTTGACAACTTTTTCCCCAAGCGAAATGTTGCCACCACGGGAAAACGCTTCCGAGATAGTGAAAACCGAGAGAGGTTATTGTATAGGGGTCCAACATGATGCAATAGGCTTAGATGATAATTTTTTAAGCACCATGATGTCCGAGTAATAGCTCATCAAAGATTGCAGCCATTTTGCACTTTGGACTCTTAAGAGATTCAGCTGGTTGAACATAGCTTAGAGTGATTCGGCATGTTTGGGTGTGAAAGAGGACCATTCTTAGCATAAACGTACCAACCCAGACATGTTGGAATAGTTCATTTGGTCACACGAGTTGCAGAACAAAATTTGCACTACTTTGCAACTTTGCACTACTTGTATTTGACAACTTTCTCCCCAAGCGAAATGTCACCTCCATGGGAAAACACCTTCGAGATAAATTTTTTGAGTTTGGATCAGTAATAGTGCATCATTTATACATTGTTTCAATAAACCATAATTATTATTTGTGCCTTGGAACACTGTATCATGGAAGTCTGAGTCCAAAAAGGGTTGATAATAATCATTATATGTTTTTAATAACCTAAGACAACCCAATGTATTTTCTCATGTCAAATTCTTTGTTTGTGCTATTGGCCATGTGACTATGTTGCCAAAGTTGACAAGAGCACCAAATTCCAAGTGACTATTCGAAGAGATTAGTTGGTTGAAGAATGTTTGGGAGTTGTCAAAGGTGTTGGAGGGTACTGAAACATTGCTGCCCCCACTATTCATGTTGTTATGCCCCTATTGGTGTGTTTCTCCTTCCCTAGATGCCCACTAGGCTAAGTCATCAATGGTGGCAAGGTGTACTAAGATGTCTTGTGCACTGCTTTTCAAGAAAGCCCTTGAAGGGTGACTGAGATTATGTAAAGAGATAGATCATGATGATAGTGAGTCTAAAACTCATCCAAGATTAGAGTAGATTTTGGAAAGCCAAACACATAAAAGTTGAGAGTAGATAAGCTTGACAATGTTGGATTCCCTTTTATTGATTTAGAATTATATATAGTGGGGACATATTAATTTGAAAGGTGAGTTCATATCCTTTTTACTTAAACTTTATCCTCGAGTTGAAGCATACTAAATGAGGAAGGTTTGATCAAGTTTTAATGTCAAATAATGATGATGGAAGTGGTGCAGGGGCACTAAGTGCTTCATTATTTCTCATTTTTGGTATTTTGTGTAATTTTGGTTTTAAGAGTTGTTTGGTGTGGTTAGGAGTTGTTTGGTGTGTTTAGGAGTTTCCTAAGTTCATTCATGACCATGTTAACTTATTTAATCCACTTTAGTGTGCTTAGAGGGTCGTTGATTTAAAAGTTACAAAAAGTTGCCATGCATTTTTAGCAAGTTGTTAAAAATCAAGTAACTATTACATGAAATCAAGTAAATGGTTCCTAATAATTGGAATCAATTTTAAATGGATAGAAAAAGAATGAATAGGCTGTAATGGTCGAATAGAAGCATGGTTGTAGTTTTTTTTCAATTTTGGAATGAATTGAAGCAAGTATTTTTATGATTTTTCTGGATTGTAGCAACTTTAGGCTTCTTGTATAGACTATACAGTCCATGGATCAATCTAAAATCAATGTATTTGATATCCTTGTGAATCTAATGCATTTTTTTTTGGTTTCATCAAATTTCATTTAGTTTTGTTAAAGTTATTGAGATTTTATTGAAAACAGGTTAAAACCCTAGCTAGGGTAGCATCAAGTATTAAATATGTAATATCTATAATTTTCACAATTTAAAAATGTTGAAATATCACCCAAAATTCTATTTTTACATGCTATTGGACTTGGAAAAGGTTTGGAGTCTTGAAATGCATGCATGAAAGAGATTTCTTTGACATAAATTTCTGATTTCTGAGTGTATTGAACCTTGTAGCAGTAGTGAAGGTAAGTTTGAGTGAAATAAGGAGTGGTTTGGGTTATTTGTGGTTGGTGAAGGTGTTGGGAATATGTGGAGAGGTCTTGCAGACTTGTACCTTGGGTTTTTTAGCATTTTTGAAGGGTTAACACAAGTCATTTTATGACTGTCCCAAGAGGACTATTCTTGTAGTCATAAGCAAGGTGCTAGTGTCCAAGAAAGTTGGTGCTTTGAATGAGTATTGGTAGTGAATAATTGATGGAAACACCTTTGAAATGTTGTATGAAGGCCTCCAAGTCAGTGGTTGAGGGTTTCAAGGAATCTTTATTGATTTGGATTTAGGCCATTAATGTTGTCTTTCCTAGTTTGAACAACACAAATCATGTAAGCCCCATAAATTGTTGCATTGTTGAGTCTCCACAATTTTTTTTTATGAACATTCAAGTCCCTTATACAATTCTACCATGATTTTCACACTATCTCTAGATTGTTTTGAGTCAAGGTATTGAAGTAGGTTCATTGCTAGGTCTGCTAAAAGTGCATTTAGGAGAAACTATGAAGAACATGAAAGAATGATTTTCCTTTTGGGTATGTTTTCATGTTGATTGCCATTCCTCTGCATAAGGAAGGAGTTCTATTGTTTATAGAAGAGAAATAAAATATGCCTTTGTACAATAGAAGGCATTGTTTTATATTTTTTCATAAATTGACATGATTTTCCTTCAAGGCAACTTTAAATGTAAACCATAAACCATTACAACTAACTTTAAATGTAATATACACATTTAATTGAGGAATATATACATTTGCATATATTAATTTCTCATAACAGTGATGGAAGAACATCTTGAAAATCCTCAGAGAGATACCTAAGAGAGAGGGAGGGGGTGGGAGGGAGAGGGAG
>CM021108.1:512742339-512921013 GCA_007115665.2 Sequoiadendron giganteum | reverse complement strand
GGGTGGGAGGGAGATACTTGAGAGAGTAGGAGAGAGGTAGTGACAGATAGAGGGATGGGAGAGAGATATAGGGAGTGAGAGAGAGACTTGATTGAGGGAGAGGGAGTGGGAGGGAGAGGGAGTGCCCAAGATAGAGGGATGGGGGAGAGGAGGGAGTGAGAGAGAGAGATAGAGATAGAGAGAGGGCATGGGGGAGATACCTGAGAGAAAGAGAGAGGGAGGGGGTTGGAGGGAGATACTTGAGAGAGAAGGAGAGAGAGGGAGGGGATGGGAGGGAAAGGGAGTTCCTAAGATAGAGGGATGGGAGAGAGATGGAGGGTGTGCTTGAGAGAGAGAGATAGAGAGAGAGGGATGGGGTGGGAGGGAGATGGGACCCAAGAGAGAGGAGAGGGAGAGGAGAGAGAGGTCCAGATAGATAGAGGTTGAGAGAGAGAGGGGGGTGGGAGGGAGAAACATGAGAGAGAGAGGGAGAGGGATAAAGAGTGAGAGGGAGAGGGAGACAAAGCGGGAGAGAGGGGTTGGGAGGGAGAGACCTGAGAGAGTAGGAGAGATGGGGAGTGAAAGATAGAGGGATGGGAGAGAGATATAGGGAGTGAGAGAGAGACTTGAGAGAGGGAGAGGGGTGGTAGGGAGATGGATTTCTTGAGATAGAGAGATGGGAGAGAGAGAGGGGCTGGGGAGAGATACTTGAGAGAGAGATAGAGGGAGGGGGTGGGAGGGAGATACTAGAGAGAGAGGGAGAGAGAGAGAGGGAATGAGACAAAGAGAGGGCATGGGAGAGAGATAGAGAGATCTAGTGAGAGAGATAGAGAGATACTTGTGAGAGGGAGAGGGGTAGGAGGGAGAGACTTGATAGAGAGGGAGGGAGAGAGGGTGGGATGGAGAGACCTGAGAGAGAGGGAGAGGGAGAGAGAGTAGGAGAGAGATAAAGGATGTGTGAGAGAGGGAGAGGTGGTGGGAGGGAGATACTTGAGAGAGAGGGATAGAGAGAGGGAGAGAGATAGAGGGAGTGACTATGAGAGGGAGAGGGGCTAGGAGTGGGAAGATTAACAAAGAAAGAGAGGGAGAGGGGGTAGGAGGGAGATACTTGAAAGAGAGAGAGAAAGAGAGAGAGGGTGGGAGGGAGAGACCTGAGAGATAGTGAAAGAGATAGAGTGGGAGAGAGATATAGGGAGTGAGAGAGAGGGAGTGGGAGAAAGAGAGAGGGAGAGGGGCTAGAAGGGAGATACAAGAGAGAGAGAGAGAGGGGGTGGGAGGGAGCGACCCGAGAGAGAGGGAGAGAGGGAGTGGGATAGAGAGAGGGAGAGAGAGAGAGAGGGAGAGAGATAGAGGGAGTGAGAGAGAGACGAAGTGGGGGATAGATAGAGGGAGTGAGTGAGAGACTTGACAGAGGGAGAGGGGTAGGAGGGAGAGACTTGATAGAGAGATACAAAGAGAGAAAGATAATGACCTAAGAGAGGGATATGGAGTGAGAGAGACAAAAATACCAGAGGAGGAGAGAGAGAGAGGGAGTGTGAGAAAGGGGGTTGGAGTGATATATTTATCTAGGTAGGGTGGGAGGGAACGAGACCTGAGAAAGGGGATTGTATTGAGAGATAGTAGTCTAGGTAGTGTGGGAGGGAGTGAGACTTGTGAGAGAGAGAGAGGCTTTAGAGGGATAGAGAGTTATCCAGTTAGGGTAAGGAGGCAGAGAGTGTATGAAAGGTAAAACCACAACTATCCATCTACGATCATAGACCATGCACTTTGAACATTATCAAAGTGGTCAACCAAAGAGGGGAAAATTAGATTTTGTTCAAAGCAGGTCATTTGGTGAGTGCCAAATTTGGAACTCACCAAATGACACATCACATTTGGTGCATCTCAAATTTGGCGCTTGCCAAATTTGATGTGTGAATTTGGAGAGCTCCAAATTTGGTGCTCACCAAATGACCTACTTTGGATGTGTGAATTGATAGGATTTGCTAAATTTTATCATTTTTTTTTTTGTGCTCATCGTCACATTTGCACATCTTTCAATGTAAGTTTATAAAAAAATCGTGATGGCATTAACCTCTCTCTTAGCTATCTAAATATATAATTCTTTTTTTGTTTTGATTCAATTAAGGTTTTGATCCATAACTTCTATTCTAAATGCCTCTATTTTTTGGTCAAAAACCAACATGTGCTAGTTTTAGGATAGATTTTTACTCGTTCATTGAAACTTGAAACAAATTACATTTTTTAAAACTAGACTCCAGTCTACACATGATGAAAAAATAAAATTCAATTTTTTATTAGTTTTCAAAACAATTAGGGGGGACCACACTCAAATTTTAGTTTTTCAGGATGTGTCCACTTTCAAAATTCATAAAATATTATATATTCATTAAAAAAACTATCCAAAAGAACAAGGATAAACTATAGGTGTTATCTAATTTCTCACTATTCAGATTTTTGAAATTCTAAAAAATAGTTATTCAAAAAGGGGGAAGCCCTCAGGCGCTATGCTATTTTTTTGATAAAAATAGGACACATTTTGGCCCCCATTTTTGAGATCCTTAATCTTCATTAATTTAAAAAATAAATAGTAGCTTAGAAACTAGACTCAGAGAAATTCAACTCTTGTTCTTGTTGCATATTGAAATTTTGAGCATAACTATCTTCATTTTCTCGTGCAAATCAGATTTTACTGATTTCAGAAAAAAAAGTGGCATCTTAAGATAAAAAACTTGTGTCACAGATCCATGCACTTACCCATGTCTTTTCTACAATATTTTAGGGAGCTCGAAAATATCATCATTCCACAAATACTCATGGAACGAGAACAATGACATGAAGAGAGAGAAAAAAAAAAGAAAATCCTTTCAGGTCAACATGGAAGAGACCTAAATATCTCGATGCCTTGTGTCATCCCCAAAAGGAAAACACAAGACAAAGAAACAAAAAAGGATAAAATTTTGGGTCAACATGGAAGATACTTGAATGTCTCGATCTCTTGCATCATCCCCAAAAGGAAAAAACGAGACAAAGAAAAGATAAAGCATAAGCTTTTGGGTCAACATGGAAGAAACCTAAATTTATCTATGCCTTGCATCATCCCCAAAATGAAAACACAAGACAAAGAAAAGATAAAATGTTTACGACATAGAGAAGAATGTAGATAAAAAAAGAGGAATGTTACAAAGAGAGAGATACATCAAACATAACAATATGGGGGATCACATTATGCACAAGTAATCACATAAAATACAGATGAAGAAGGAAACAATGCAAAAGAAAAGGCACATGTGAATCAACCTATTAGTAGGTCGTCTACATCACAATCATTTTCATCATATACAAAAGGTAGACAACTAGCCAAAGGGACACCAACAAGTGTCGAACTAGGGTCATCACCAAGTTCAACACTCTTCCAAGGAGAATTATCATTTAAGCTCATAGAAGAGGAAATTTTTTTATTCAATTCATTATGCACTTCTAAATCAATTTTAGAAATCTCATCATCATCATCCAAGTTAATCACAATGGGAGGTTGAACGATAATTTCTAAAGAAGGATTTAGCTCTTGTTGTAGTTGTGATATATGGTCTTTTTGTTGTGGCAAGGAGGGAGAATCTTCGTGCATTGCTTCAATCAAGTTTGGATGTTGATTTTCTTTGTTTTTTTCTTCGTTTAATCTTCGAGCAAGAGCACAAAGTATACACCTACACTCTCTAGAATTTATTTTTATCTTTGTACAGTTTTCAAGTTGTGTTTGTGTAGGAGCAGGTCTATCAACCGTAGGTTTCTTTTCTTCTCTAAAGGGAGGAACAAAAGGAACCATAGGATGTTGTTCAACCAATTACTCTTTAGCTTTGTAAACTTGTCTTATCTTAGGAGGAGTGATGTGATTGTTTTGGTTGTCTCTTGGTCATTTTAGGAGATAGGCTTAGGGTTTGTCTTAGGTTGGTATTGGTTACTTGGAATGTCTTTAGGTTCAATCATAGTCTTATCAAGGATAAGAGTCTCAATCATGGGTGGAGGCATGTTTCTAAGGGATAGTCTTGCTATGCATTTCACCTTAAACTTTGGATAGGATTTGAAAAAGAAGTCTTCATGAGGTTTAATAGGTTCCATGGGCTCAGGCCAAAAGAAACCCAATGAAATTTTCCCATGGGAAGACAAAGGATTAAAGCCACTATGGTGCAGAGTAAAGATTTCATTATTAAAGGGAAACTTTAAAAAATTATGCATGACTAATGGGATGACTTCTATGGAGCGTAGCCATGGATAACCAAGCTTCAGATGGAATTGATCCCATGTCAGGATGATGGAGAATCAGATATATAATTGTTCTGGTCTAATTTTTAAATGGTGATTGATCCCATCATAGGGCAAGAAAAACTATTATGTTTTTTTATCCATGCTTTTGGTTGATCATATGTTTCTTGATAGAGTTCATGAAAAAGTAATAATTCTTTGGTGATCACATTCTCTCCATATATGTGATCAATTAATATCCCATTAGTGGGCTTGTCATTGATTCAACTAGCTATGTAAAGAGGACCATCAGGTGCATTTCTAATTGTATCTTACGAGGTAGAATTTTGATCAATCCAACCATATCATGCACAAGACTTTGTTTAAAAAAATCCATAGGATCTTGTTCAATAGTATCCATGGGATCTTGTTCAATAGTATCCATGTTGTCATCATCCATGTCAATATTCATCATATCATTCTTCTTAGTTTCACTAGCTTGGACAAATGAAATATCATGATTCGGTATAGGGTTGGTAAAGATTTGTAAATTTTGGTTAGGAGGGGCAACAAACTTATTTCCCTGATCATTAACACCTCCAATTTGAAGTCAACCAGAATCAATGAGGTCTTGAAGAATATTTTTAAGATGCTTACAATGTTTTGTATCATGTCCATTTTGTCGATGATAATGGCAATAGGAATTAGATCTAAAGTTTGGAGGTAAAGGCTTATTAGGATCGAGTGCTTTAACGAGAGGTAAGGAAATCATTTTTTGTTCTAGAAGTTGTAACATTGTGTTATGGAGGGTATTAGGTAAGAGAGTAAATTGTCTAGCCAGATCCCCAAATGTAAAAGGACTTGTATTATTTATAGCAGCCACTTGGGTATCAACATGTTGAATTGGTTGAGGGGGATTTAGTTGAAGGAAACCTTTATTCTGTTTTCTAAATAGTTGATAATTGTTTTGGTTTACGAATTTTGACTTTTCAGGATGGCTAGAGGTGGGTTTTGTTTGAAGACTACTAACTGAGTTTTTATAATCATGAAGAGAAATACACAAGTGTACAAAGGAAGGAAAATTCATCATGCCAAGCTTATGGGTATGTGCAGGATCATGATGGGCCAAAAGATGGTGATATGTAAGTGATATAATGGCCCATGTGGTTGACGACTTTTTTTTACCCAAAATCGATGAAACGAAAAGGGTTTGTAAAGGAGATTCTCAGCTTTCCACCAATATAAATTGTGATTTACTTTGAATTTAATAAATTATTATTATTCATTTTCTATTTGAATTATGAATAAAGTCCTGATTGATAGGCTGATTGAAAAAAATCTATAGCTTTCAAACGGTATCATATTTTTTGAATCTGAAACATGTGTCACATTTTATGCTTCGCATACTATATGATTAGAAAATAAATTAAAAAAATCATGAAGTTTTGACCAAGTTAAGGTGGTCAGACATACAATTTTTTATATTTTTTAAAAGTTGTAATAAAAAATTCATAATTAATTATTTACTAGGAGAAAAATTATAAAAAATTATCCATCACATCGGGACATGAGTTCTCTACTTACATCTAAAATATTATAAAAAAATATTATCATTTTATTATGGTTAGGGTGGTTAGACAGACACCTACTTCTTATTTTCCCTTGAAATTTAAGTACTACTACATTGAAATTTCAAATTTTCACCAGATAGAATTTTTTCTTTTTAAAATAAACCTAGTAGTTTAGAAACTGCATTCAATTTTCTAAAAATTCTCTTCTTACATATTTTTGAAATAGTATAGATAACTTATTCAATTTTTTACGTCAAGTTTCCTAACTTTGATTTTCTGAATTTTCATTGCCACTTAAGGGCCTATTTTTTCCATGATGATCTTGCACATGCCCTTATCTTGTATCTTAGTTTTCACATTCTCAATGAACTTCCATTGAAGGTGAGGATCGAGAATCTTTACATTGCTTTGGGAATAAATCATTTGGTAGCGTGAAATAAAGTCAGTAACCTTTTCATCATCCTTTTGCTTACATCTCATCAAGTAAGCTAATGTTATCTTGGGGGTAGGTGCACTTGGAAATGGTTTATAAAGGCCTCAACAAGTTCATTGAATGAACAAATTGAGTTATTCGATAATGAGGAAAACCATTCTAAAGTGGTATCTTTCAAGGATATAGGGGAAAGCTTAGCCAATAGCTTATCCTCAAGCACAAAGTCACTACATAAGGTAGTATAAGAAGAAACATGGCTATAAGGGTCTCCTTTTTCTCCATATTTATAAAACCTAGGAATCTCTATACCTTGTGGTATCGATGTTCTCAATATCTCCAAGGATAATGGATTTCTTTTGACATAGTATGATGGTTGGCCATTTTAATTTTTATTTATGATGGAAATTTTCTTTTGAAGGGTTGAAACATTTGGAAAAAGTTGGCTAAGGATGGTGTCATTGGTTGTATTTTGAGATAGAGGTGAATATGGTGGAGGTGTATATGTGTTTGAGGGGGAAGTGAATGGAATACTTATGGGAGGTAAAGTGGTAGGAGATATGATGTGAGATGCCACAAAGGTATAATTATTGCTAGCAAAAATACCTAAGGTAGGAAAGACATTACTAGTAGGTTGCATCATTGTTGTAACTTGAGGGTTGGTATAGGTAGGAATAGAGGCAATGTTTGTAGGAGGAGGAATTTGAGTTCCTCCTTGAATTTGGAAATTGTTCGAAGGTTGAGCACAAGTAGTTGTTGAGGTAAAATGTTTTCCAAAAAGCTGGGCTAGGTTACACATAAGTTGTACACCTTCTTTACTTTCAATCATGTGATGTATGTTATCTATTGTAGTAATGGAAAAGGTAGCCTTTTCCTTGCTTGTTTGGATAATTGACATTAAGGTTGAACTAATGATGTCTTGGAGTAGAGTTTTAATGTGTTGTACAAATTCACACTATTCTAGGACCTTTATTTAACTAAAACATGCCTTAATTGATCCTTTGCAAGGGTGTTGTAAAGTGTTGTAACACACTTTCACACTTTTCTAAGATATATTTGATTAATTAAGCCTAATGGACCCCTCTTCAATAAAAAATATACATAATCTATACATTGTTTAAGAGTTGTAAAGTGTTTTAAAGAACTTTCACACTTATCTAGGTGGTCTTAATTCATCGTGGTTAATTAGAGTTATTAACCCTCTTTTGATTCAAATTTAGGCCTTAATTTTGACATCTCTTGAAGATCTATCCCGACAATCAGAAATTAAATATCAAATTATTTCATTGGGAAAAATTTGGTCTCGGTAAGTTGAGGTATGACCAATTCACCCTTGAAGGTGAATGGGTCCTCCCTTAATAGGACCCCCCTTGCTCAGTTGATGTGGAATGGGTTTTTGGCCTTCTTTTAGCTCCCCAAAGCTTGGTCCTAGAAACTTAGCCATGAACCATTTGTCTTTGGTGATGAATGGGTCCTCCCTTAATGAGACCCTAATTTTTGAATTTTATTCTAGCATGAATTTAATTATCATTCTTTCCAAATCTGGTGTCGACCTTAATTCTTTGAATTTTGGGGTTAATCTCCTAATTTAATATAAATAAGGGGTTAATTCACATTGCTTCTCCTAAAAAGACGTAGAAATTTTATGAAGCATTCAAGGATTGAAGTGATCAATCATTAGAGCATTTCAAAGGCATTTCGAGGGAATTTCAAGGTAGATTTCAAGTGATTATTGCAGCAATCCAAGATCATGTCATCATTTCAAGGGTTTAATGCATTCATGTCTGTTGAGCTAAGAAGTTAATGTTACACTAAGGATCCATTTACAAAGAATCATCTTAAATATAAGATCTAAATTATTCATGGACACTACATGATAGTATGCAGATTTTCTTCACAAGACATAATCCAAGGTGACATCATTTAAATTATTTCATATTTCATGCTTCATTTCTTCATTTGGTTTAATTACCTACAAAGGGTTTTTACTGAGGAAAACCCCCATTCAATAAAAAATAAACAAGTTTTTCTTTCCCTTGAGTGTGTTATTGCAGATTTACAGGTTGAAGATCAAGTTGAGAAAGATTTGGAGCAAACTTGTCAAAGTTGCAAAGTTGCAAAAGTTGTCATTCAAAGTGAAAAATCATGGAAATATCTCTACAAAATTGAATATAGGCTTCCAAAACTTGATAACCGAGATTTCAAGAGTGTAGACATCAAGGTATAGGATCCTAAAATCATATTTTTGAAACTTGAAATGGACCCATTCACCACTGAAGGCGAATGAGTCCTCCATAGCTCAAAAACAACTTTCTAGCTAGATACACAACTTTTTATGCTGTAAAAACATCCCCCATAGTTGCTATAATTGTTAGTCAACATTTCTAATTGTTATTTGCATGTTTTGGCCCTCATAATTGAGTGTTTTAATAGGAAAAATATCTAGTGGTTTATCATCTTACTCATTCATGGTGTACACCCTACTTTTTCTATTAAACATTTTGGTGAATCCAATGTATTCAACATAGCAATTTTTTTAATTTTTAGAGTCTCTCATTGCATCTTAAGTTAGATCTTGAATTTTATTTTGAATTAAGACCTTATTTACGATTACTTGTTTTGCATTGAAATCTTGTAAATAGGGTTTAGATTTATATTGATTTGCATCTCTCTAAATCTGAAAATTACAAACACAAATCAATCATTTTGCATCTCATTTAGACCTCATACAATTGCATTTGGAAATCAAAAAAAAAATTCATTTCAAAAGGTGTTATTTTCCATTCATTAAACTTGCATTAGGTCATCAAATTCTAAAAATTTATCTAATAAGAGTTACAGTTTGAAACTGTGCATGAAAAGCACATAAAATAACTTAAAATTTGTAAGTTTCACCTCTTTAAAACCCTGATCTAGGACCCATTTGCCTTTAATAGGAAATGAGTCCTTGATTAGGTTGAGCCTATACCTTCTGACATCTAAAAAGCATAAAAAATCACTCACAAATCACCAGAACGTTTCAAAAATACCTAACCAAGACCCATTCGCCTTTACTGGTGAATGAGACCTTGTTAGATCCTAATCTACATTTTCTAGGATTTGAAACCTTAGTTTTAGGATTTTGTTTGTTGCTATCACTTTTTTGTTTCAGTTTTCTGATTTTTTGTTTCATCAAATTCATTGCATTTGCTTCATTTAGTGAATTGTAAAAATTCAAAATTACATTTACAACATTTCATTTTCAGATTGTTTCATGGTGTAATCAACAATTTACCTTGTTTAAAATTTGAAAACTGCATTTACACATTTCATTGCATTTTATTAGATTAATTTTCAGAAATGTTAGTATCCATATTTTCCAAGTTTTCAAAGAAAAATTTAGTCAATAAGCATGTTAGTCATTCATTCAATATATTTCCTAGTTATGAGAGTCTCTCAATGCAAGAGAGTGAAAATGTTGACATTTTCCCTAAATCCACACCCCTCCCTATCTCTCCTATTTTTGGGAATGATGTGATAGAAGAGGATACAAACATAGATAACCATGATGATCATATTTTTTCTTCTCCTGATACCTATCCTTTTAGTGATGAAGGTATCTTGGTGAAAGAATATACAATCGTTGAGAATCATGAAGGTCTTATTTGTCCTTCTCTTCATCCCCCTTTGGAAGATATTATGACACAAGAAAATGAGATCATAGACACATTTCTAAACATCACCTCACCTAATCTCCATTCATCCCTTGCTTGTGAGAATTCTTTAGTGAAAGAGAATACAATGGATGTGGATAGTCATGACAATCAAATTTGGTCTTCCCCTAATATCTATCCTATTTGTGACGAAGATATTTTACTGTTAGAAGATCAAACCAATGAGAGTTATGAGAGTCCTAATTGTCTCTATTCCCCTATGGAAACCCTTATTGCACAAGACAATACCATCATTGAAAAGAAAGAAAACCCTACCATTGATGAATCCCCTACTTGTTATGAAGTTACTTTAGAGGAACCAAACATTAAATGTCATGAACATCTAGTTTGTAGCCCTCCTAATAACTCTCCTACTAGAGAAGAGATCATGGTGGAAGAAATGAGAATATAGATAATAGTAATTCCTTAGATGAAGATGATGAAGTGACATTAGAATCCTCTTCACTAAGAGATCATGAAAATAAGGATAAGTCTTCTGAGGTTATGCACATTAGATATCCCCTGAAGTACTCTCCTGAGCCTAAACTTATCATTTATCCACCCTCACAGAAACCTCAAACCACCTAAGAATAATGTTTTGTAGCAATAAAATTATAACACTATTTCTCATACATATAACACGAGGAATAATCCACAACCAAAACAAACACCTTAAACGTCTCTCCCATTAGCTAATCCTATCTTTCCTAGTGCTCCTCATTTGACTCCAAACAATGCAAAGGAATATAATCTTGTTGAACAACTTAAGAATACTCTTGCTAAGATTTATGTATGGGTACTACTTCAAGTATCACCTAGTTATCATAGCATACTCCAAGAGGCCTTGCAACAAGTTATGATTCCTTCTAACAAAAGTTCAAATGATGTTGCAACATTAGTTCAACAAATGAATGAAATGAATTTATAAATAGTTTTTAACTAGTGTGAGCTACCTACCTTGGAAATTCAGAAGAAGTATGAAGCTTTCAACATGATAGTCCATGTTGGCCAAATTGCGATAAAATGAACTCTTGTCTACAATGGTTCGGTCTTGAATCTGTGTAGTGTAAGACTTTTGAAAAGACGTAGATTGAGTAAAAATGATATTAAACTTGATTATTTATCTATTCGAGGATTTGACAACATAGGAAAACAATCACTCAGAGTCATCACATTACCTATCAGAGTTGGGGAAGTAACATTACAAACTCCTGTCCACATTATGTCTGATGATATTTCTTACAACATCCTTTTAGGGAGACCGTGGATTCATGAAATGAATGGTTTGCCTTCTACTTTGCATTGTGTCATAAAGTATGTCTATAACAACAAAGTCTACACCTTAAAAGTTGATCCTGAACCCGAAAGTCGCTTGATGGCTAAAAGAGAAGGACAAAATCCTTTAGAAGCATTGGAATCCTATACACCGTAAGAAGTCACAAAAGAATAAAAAGAATATAAGAAGAAAATTAAGGAAGTCACCAAGCTATTGGAAGATGATTAGGATTACTTAGATTTCACACCAACATTCATGGGTGAATACAAGATCATAAACAAAGAGTCAGAAAAGGGAAAAGAAAAAGTGGTAAATATAACACAAAACTTGAAAGCATCCACCTCAACCACTTTAAAAGAAACTAACTACACAACACATTTTGATGAAGTTAATTATGAGTAACCACCAAATCCGAAAGAAATGAAAAAGCTTTACGGAAGAGGCTATGAACTTATGAAGAAACTTGGTTATAGTGGAAAAGGATGTGGTGCTAGAGAAAAAGGTATTCATGTCTCTATAGAGCCTAACACGAGAGAGTATCTTGTTGAGACTCCTCCAAGATCGTTTGATATCCCTCCCTTCAAGAACACGAGAGAAATTTTACTACAAGAAGAATTCATTTTGTGCATAACATAGAGTTCATGGTCATTCTACTAATAAATGCAAGGCTTTGAGTAATAAAATACAACATACTAAGGAATTTGGTGCTCTTCCCTATGTGGGGGCACCTAATTCCTCTAATTGATACTGATTTTCACTCTAGTGGGTCTCTCATCATCCTATTCGGCTCATCCTTGTCCTGCACTAAGTGGGGGCAAAGGGTTAGGTAGCCTTGTCCTCGTATGTCACTTGTTGTCTCTTTTGGCTAGTTGAATACCTTTCATGTACACATAAGAGAAAGCTTGGAATGTGATCGAAATGCCTTAAGTTGGCTCACATGTGATGTACTGAGTTATCTTTAGCATTATATTTTGGGGGAAACCCTTCCCCCCTATTGCATGACATAGCTTATTTTGGAAACATATGACCTGTAATAGGGTTTTCTAAGGAAACCTCTAATGTCTTCTATTTTAAATCAATTTCTCACAACAATGGTGTTAGAAACCACTTTAAAGTGGGGGAATACATCAAAACTCATGTTTCATTGTGCGATTTTATTTATTCTTGCAATACATCCTTATCTTGGCGGTAACATTGATTTTGATTTCCTCTGAGACCATGACATTTCCTTGACTTGTCCTCTCTTGGAGACATTAAGCATGATGTTCCCCAAGATGAGACCTTACATGAACAAATAAAAATCCCCTTTAACAAATTTTTTACATGACATTAAAAAGTATTTACATTGTGGTGCCTTATCAAATTTTTCAGGAGGATAACTTCAGTATGGTATGAGAGGCTAATATGATTCTCTCATTTTCCACCTCATTGGGATAAATCACCTAATGTACAGACTAAGGTTCCACTACCCTAGAGTGAGCATACATATTTTGGGACAACTCACTTAGTGGATAGACTGAAGTTCCACAAGCCAGAGGGAGTAGCATATGTTATGAACAAACAACCACCACCTCATGTCACATTCAATCAGTTGTGCTTGATCCTTTGTTTTTGTTTTTCTTGGCCTTTGACAGGGTATGATCATGTATCTTTGTTATTATTGCAAAATTAAGTTTTTTGGATGTCTACTTTAGTTTGAGTTTGACATGGGGTCATCCTCTCACTAAAGTGGGGGAAAAATGTAGTAATGGAAAAAGTAGCCTTTTCCTTTCTTGTTTGGATAATTGATATTAAAGTTGAACTAATGATGTCTTGGAGTAGTCTTGTAATGTTTTGTACACATTCACACTATTCTATAACCTTTATTTAACTAAAATATGCCTTAATTGATCTTTTTCAAGGGTGTTGTAAAGTGTTGTAACACACTTTCACACTTTTCTAAGATATATTTGTTTAATTAAGCCTAATGGGCCCCTTTCCAATAAAATTATACATAATGTGTACCTTGTTTAAAGTGTTTTAAATAACTTTCCCACTTATCTAGGTGGTCTTAATTCATTGTGGTTAATTGGAGTTATTAACCCTCTTTTGATTTAAATTTAGGCCTTAATTTTGACACCTCCCGAAGATCTATCTTGGCAATCATAAATTAAATATCAAATTATTTCATTGGGAAAAATTTGGTCATGGTAAGTTGAGCCAGGACCCATTCACCTTTGATGGAAAATGGGTCCTCCCTTAATAGGACCCCACTTTCTCAGTTTATCTGGAATGGGGTTTTGGCCTTCTTTCAACTCCCCGAAGCTTGGTCCTACAAACTTAGTTAGGAACCATTCACCTTTGGTGGTGAATGGGTCCTCCCTTACTGAGACCTTAATTTTTGAATTTCATTCTTGCGGGAATTTAATTATCTTTCTTTCCAAATCTAGTGTCGGCCTTAATTATTTGAATTTTAGGGTTAATCTCTCAATTTAGTATAAATAAGGGGTTAATTCACATTACTTCTCCTAACAAGACCTAGCAAGTTTATGAAGCATTCAAGAATTTAAGTGACCAAGCATTAGAGCATTTCAAAGGCATTTACAAGGCATTTCAAGGCAGATTTCAAGTGATTATTGCATCAATACAAGATCATGTCATCATTTCAAGGGTTTAATGCATTCATGTGTGTTGAGCTAAGAAGTTAATGTTGCATTGAGGATCTGTTTACAAAGCATCATCTTACATAAAAGATCTACATTCTTCATAGCCACTACATGATAGTATGTAGATTTTCTTCACAAGACATAATCCAAGGTGAAATCATTTACATTATTTCATATTTCATGCTTCATTTCTTCATTTCATCATGTGGTTTAATTACCTACAAAGGGGTTTGACTAAGGCAAACCCCCATTCACTAACAAATCAACAATTTTTTCTTGACCTTGAGTGTGTTATTGTAAATTTATAGGTTGAAGATCAAGTTGTACAAGATTTGGAGCAAAGTTGTCAGAGTTGCAAAGTTGTGAAAGTTGTCATTCAAAGTGCAAGATCATGGAAATAGCTCTACAGAATTGAATGCAGGCTTCCAAAACTTGATAACCAGGATTTGAAGAGTGCAAACATCGAGGTACAGGATCCTGAAATCAGTTTTTCAAAACCCTAAAAGGACCCATTCACCACTAGAGGTGAATGAGTCCTCCATAGCTCAAAAATAATAACTTTCTGGATAGGTTCATAGCTTTGTATGATCTAAAAACATCCCCCATATTTTTTGATTGAGGAAGAAACGGCTTTTACAAGGACTCGAAATCACAAAGTTTACAAACCTTTAAAAGATAGAGCAATAGATAGTCCAAGAATAGACAGGTTGTACACCAGAGATAAACATGAAAGAACAACAACCACCAACAAAAACCTAACAAAAGGACAAGTAAAAACCAACTACAACAAAACACAGCCAAACCTAACCCAGAGACTTTAAGGTATTTGTCACTTCCATTTCTAGGATTTCCAAATCCTGAGCCGCCATCTTCAAGTCCTAGGTCTCCAAAGGCATTGTATCCAGTCTTTTCTTCATGTTGGCTTTGGTTCTCTTTGAAGGGTCCAATTCCTCCACCTTGTTTATATTCTTCTCAGCATCCAGATCCACAATCAGAAGACCCTACTAAGTATTATCCATTTTTTCAACCAAAGCTCTTAAGATAGTGGAGTTATTTTTAACAATTATGTGGTTGTGTTCAATAGTGGCTTTCAAGGCTTCCCTGATCTTGTCAATCTATTTTTCAAGGTTATCGCCATTCTTCTTAAGGTTTTTAGTGAAGTCAACCTCTTTCTGGAGGTAAGAAGCCATGGCCATCATCTCATCCACAGTCCATAAAGCCTCAACCAAATTCTATTCAGCTACTTTAGATTCCAAGATTTCCATTTTTCTTGTGATAGCTCTGTTTTTAAGATTGAGGTCCCTAATTTCATGAAAGGCCCATTTTAGAATTTTAAAATTATCAATCACTCCCTTTCTGGCCAAAGAGAGGATATCACCATAAAAAACCCTTTCCATTTCAAAAGCAGGGTCATCAGCATTCAGGTCCACATGAGAGCTAGTCCTATTATTTCTATCAAAAGAGTGGAAAGAGGCAGAGGAAACCTACTTCCCATAAGGGTCAACATTGTCATCATCTAGAGAATCCCCCGAATAGGCCACCAATATTTCCACAAGGGTCTCATCCCTTATCTTGTCCTTTGACCCAGATGCTTTGAGAGGAGTTATCCAAGGACCATCTTTTTTATTTGAGTGCTTAGCAGAAGGGGAATTCTTCCTTTCTTTGCTAGGAGGGGGAGTAACCTCATCCACCCAATCCGGGTCCGAACCCTTTATATCCTTAGGCGAGCTAGAATCAGTTTTGTAATCCTCTGAGGCTGAGGTAGTGATAGGGTTAGATACAACTGACATATTTTTGAAGTGCTCAGAAAGGGGCCAAATAAGGCTAGAATGTAGGAACAAATTCTTATTAGGAATTTTTCTAAACTCCTCAATACTATTGTTCAAAGAACACAATAGGTAGTAGGGGAAAGAAACCCTAACCTAATATTTTAATTGGTTGAGTAAAACTAAGTGATACTCGTATACTCTGGTGAATCTCCCATCTAGCATTATGTATTCCATTAAGACTCTGATCACCTCCCTCCAAATTTTCTTGATCCTACTAGACTCGAAGTAGCTATTAGAGACTTTAACCAGTATCTTTTTCTCCTCCTCTGACTTCAGAAAACTCATAAGAGCTTCGTCTGAATATTTCCTATCATGATAAAATTTCACACCATCAGGTGAGAGACTAGTGAATTCTCCAACAAGGACCTCATCCACTAGCACATTCCTCCCAAAGATGATAATCTCCAATTTATTCCAATGTTTTGCGAAATAACCAATAGCCCTAAGGTTTGGACCATGAAGTCTTTCAATGAACGGTTGAAGCCCTCCCTTCTCAATTTTCTTCCATACCTTGGAATTGTCTTTATTCTTTGTACACACAGTAGGCTCAACTCTTTTCTTTCTTCCTCCCATTGTCATCAATCTCTTGTTCAGATAGCCCACACCATGAAAATATAGACTTATGAGTTTGCAACAAAACCAAAGCACCCACAAAATGTGCAAGCTCAACCCATCTATCATATTCATTATGATTCTACCATCAAATCTTATGATATCTCAGTACTTTGCACCTTTCTCTTTAATCATCTTTAAATGCGGCTTCTCTCCCATGAGTGCAATCATAGTTTATTAGGTCTTTGACGTCAGCAGACAAATCTTTGTAATTCTACCACGTCACCTTTCTATTATGTCTTATTCCCTCGTTGGCAAAGAAGTCCGCCACACCATTCCCTTCCCTATAGATATGGGAAATTTTAACTTTCTCAAAATTGGATAAAGTGGCCCTAGCTTCATCAATCGAGTACTTAATAGTCCAAGATGGGGGGGAAATGCCAAGGAGACAATCAATGATATTTTTGGAGTCGCCCTCTATCCAAATATTTTTAAAGTTCATACTTTTAGCCAAAATAATGACCTGGTAGGCTCCTATAGCTTCAACTAGATGATTTTTTTGTTTCCCCAAAGAGACAACTACCGCAGCAATGAACATGCCTTTATCATGACATAACACACCCCCACTCCCTGCTATTCCCGGATTCCCTTTCGCTGCCCCATTAAAATTGGCTTTTATCCAACCCCTAGGAGGGTGACACCATAAGACACTATCACGATTATTTTTAGATGGTTTGGAAGCAAAGAACACATCTCCTTTAATCTCCCAAACTTTTGCCATCTCAAATTCATAAGTCGAACAAACCACAAAGTCCATCAACACCTCATGATAAGGAGCCAAATTGAAGTTTTCCCTAATGAGCCTAATTTGTTTTTCAAACACAAGTTTCTTCGTAGTTTCCTTATCCCTGAAAACTCTGTTGTTACTCTCCTTCCAAACTCCCTAGGCAATATAAGGGAAATTTAAAGACTATAGCTTGCAAATATGCAGATTAAAGGAGGGTGCCATCCACTGAGTAAATTGATCTTTAATTGTACTAGGTGACACCTACGAGATACTCCAAAGAGAGTAGAACCCTTCTTAGATAGAATTCACAAAAGGAAAATGAATAAATAGATGGTTAGCCGTTTCCACAGCATTCTTACAGAGGTAGCAACAGTTGGGGATCTGAAAACCCCTCTTACAAAGGTTATCCACCGTAAGCACCTTGTTCTGAAGAAGAATCCAAAAGAAAATATTAACCTTTGGGGTCAAGTAGCTAAGCCAAGATTTATCCCAAAAGGGAGGAGGGCTAGGAGATAAAGACAACAAAGAGACAACCGAAGTAACAAAGTAGTTGCCCCAATGAACTAGCCATCCAAACCATGATGTCCTCCTGATAATTCATGTTCGTTCTGAAAGCCATAAGGGAGGACTGGATAGGGGAAAGATCCATACTGATCTGACAAAGATTCACCCAACAACCATCCCTCCAATTTTCTTTAACTAAGATTCCAAAAGTAGCCTTACCAATGTCCTCCCATTGTTTGAAACTGTCAAAGGAAATCAAAGGTTCCTTCAAGATCCATCTATCCTCCCAAAACCTCACAAGATTCCCATTTCTTATTCTCCATCCCATTCCCAAGTGAAGGATTTTACTCCCTTTTAAGATATCATTCCATAGAGCCAAACCACGGGGCGGACATTGAGAATCCAACAAAGAATTTAGAGAGCCAATGTTAGCCAGATATTTTCTTTTTAACATTTTCTTCTATTCTCCAATTGAGGAGAAAATTCTCCAAATCTATTTAGCAAGGAGAGTTTTATTCACAGTTCTGATTTTTCTAAGGCCCAATCCCCCTAGCTTCTTTGGTCTACAAACCAAGTCCCATTCAATGAGGGGAATATGCCTCCTTTCTTCAACCCCATAGTAGAGAAAATGTTTCTAGATTTTTTTAATAGCTTCCGCATATTTAAGAGGAATATTAAAAAGACTAACAACATAGATCGAAAGGTTTTGAAGAGTGGCCTTGAGGATTTGAATCTTACCAGCTTGACTGTGAAGAGCTATTTTCCACCCCGCCAACTTTTTATTGAATCTGTCCACCAAGGAATTCCAGAAAGAGTTAGAGGGCTTTATACCCAAGGGCAATCCCAGATATATTGAAGGAAGAGCATACACTCTACAGCCAAAAATATTTGATATCCTATTCTGCCTTCTAACTGGAGTATTGAAGAAAAATAAGGAAATTATTTGAATATTAATCTTTTGACCAAATGCTCCTTCATAGTTGTCCAGAACTTTTTAAAGAATTTTGGCTTTAGCCATTGTTGATCTCCCCATCAAAATGGTGTCATCAACAAACTGTTGATGAGAGCTAACTAAGATATTTGACGAAGGACGTAAACCCATCAGGGCTCCTTGATCGACCAATCTATTCAGATTCCTCCCAAGGCACTATGCCATTATAGTAAACAAAATAAGGGAAATGAGGTCTCCTTTTCTTAAACCTGTAGAATTCTTACAAAAATGTGAAGGAGACCCATTAATCAAAATGGAGATAGTTGCGGAAGAGATGAGTTGGAAAACCATTTGTATGACTCTTTTGTTGAAGCCAAATGCCATCATTATCTTGAATAAAAAATCCCATTCAACCAAATCATAAGCTTTGGAAATATCTAGCTTCAAGAGAAAGCTTCCAGTCTTTGAAATAGAGTGAATGAATATTTTCATGCACCATTAGAATCGAATCCAAAATCTGCCTTCCGAGAACAAAGCCATTTTCTTGAGGGGAAATTAAGGAAGGCAAGATAGATAAAAGTCTTGAAGTCAAGACTTTAGAAATAATTTTATAGAAAGAATTAAAAAGGCTTATGGGCCTAAAATCTTCAAAATCTGTAGCCCCAGGATGTTTAGGGATCAGAACCAAGAAGGTAGCATTGATTTCCTTTTGTATGCATCTTGATCCAAAGAATTCCTTAACCGCATTCACCACATCCTCTTCAACAATCTCCTAGAACCATTGAAAAAAGAACATCGGAAAGCCATCAGGTCTAGGGAATTTATTACCTTTAAAATAAAAAGTAGCTGTCTTTATTTCTTCCTTCGACGGGATGGTTGAAAGAATTTTGTTGTCTTCCTCCTTAACCAAACTGAGGATAGCCGTTGAAAGAGAATCTTGTAGATTTTGATTAACCCCATCATTCGCCAAAAGGATATAGCTAAATTACTCAGCAACTTGTCTCCTAATGTCCTCTTCCTTCTCAAAATGAACTCCATTTTCCTCACTATAAGTTATCCTATTCGCAGCACGATGTTTTAGGGCAGACATATGGAAATTTATGGTATTTTTATCCCCAACTGAGAGCCATTGGACCCTAGATCTTTGTCTCCAAAAGTCTTCCTCTTTAGATATTATGTCATGCATCTCCACAAGAAGCCCATTTTGTTTCTGTCTAGTCTCCACATCGCATCCCTCTTGTTGGATCTTCTCCTAGATCTCCTTCAGATCCGACTTTAGCTCATCTTTTCTTCTAAAGATATTGCCAAAAGAATCTTTATTCCACACTCTTATCATGTTTTTGACTTCTCTTAGTTTTTTAGCCACCCTAAACATTGCAATCCTCAAAATAGAAATATTCCACCATTTCCTAACCTCATCCCTGAGCTTAGGATGGTGCAACCATATATGTTCGAATCTAAAAGGGAATTTTCTTTTAGCCACAATTGGGTTAGCCACAAAGCTAATAGGAAAATGATCAAAGCCCACCCTCGAAAGGGATTTTAAAGAGAAAAAATACTTAAGAAACCATTGATCAGAAACTAAAGTTCTATCTATTCTTACCTGAATCAACTCCTTACCCACTCTACTATTAGACCAAGTAAAGGAAGCTCCTTGCTGCTCCAAATCTATTAGCACTTGATTTTTGATGAAATCCAAAAGGTCCATTTTGCTTTCCATATTGATTTGTGATCCTCCTAACTTTTCATTATCCTGCAGTAGAGTATTACAATCTCCCATAACCACAAAGGTTTCATTAATGTGTTTACAGCAAAAGGCAACCAAGTTTAGCTAAAAAATCTTTCTAGCCCCCCTTCCATTAGGGGCATAGATGTTGGAAATGATCCAGCTGAAATTGTCTCTGATATGAGTAAATCTACTGGCCACATGGTTAGCACTTTCAAACAACTGTTCACCTTTTATTAATTTAAGATTCTAAAAAGTGACAATATCTCCAGAGGCACCTTCTGAACTGTTCCCCTGAACCCCACAAAACTTAAATAATTTGATCATTTCCACTTTTTTTTTAGGAATTTTAGATTCCTGAACTAGTAAAATATCAAGTTTATGATCCCTAACAAAATTATCCAGCACATCCCTCTTATGGAGGCTATTCATCCCCTGAATATTCCATGACATGATCTTAATTTCTTATCTGGAGTGAGATTGCAAATTTTGGGAATGGTCTTCTGAAAACCATCTATAATATCCTGCATGCTATCATTCTCCCTGTGCCAACAAGCAGATCTTCTTCCTTGACTATTCTTTATGGCTCCACAATCTGCCTTTGCTCTAGTTCTTGTTGAGACCCCTTTCAGAGTACTCAGTTGTTGGTTTTTCTTATTTCTCCTCTTATTATTAAAGCTAAAATCATCTCTATCATTTTCTTCCTGACTCTCCTCCTCCTTCCCAAAATCCTAATCTTTCACATAAAACACTTTCTGGTCTAAGGGAAGAGTATCCATCATGCCATTTCTATTTTGAGACAGGTTCGCATTTATACACTCTACATTTTGGCTCGAATCCACAAAATATTCCTTCACCATCTCCATCGAATCAATAGACTTAGGATTCCGGGAAAACTCCTTACTTAATTCCCTACCACTAGAGGCCGATGATAAAATGGGGATCCCAATCTCCAGTCTTAAATTTCCATCCTTGATCGGCATATTAAAACCCTATGAAGGGATTTCATCAACTCAAAACTTAGAAATGTCCTTCCCCAAGAAAATATTCTCAAGATTGTTGTCTCGAGGTGTCAGACACTCAAGGTCTCCCTCTCCATTCTGCAGGAACCCTACATTATTTTCTTTCTCTTCATCTTTCGCTTCTCGTTGATGGGTTTCAGCCATGTTACATTCCAGATCAACCTGAGTCCCCTTGTCCTCCTTGTTCTTGGAGGTTTCCTCTACCTCCACCTTCTTACTTCTTTCATTCTCTTCATACTACTTTTCTTTATTTTGTTTCTCTTCCCCTTAACTCTTCTTTTTATATAACAATTAGAAAGCCTTTTTTATTGTTATTTGTAGGTTTTGGCCCTCATAATTGAGCATTTTAATAAGAAAAAGATCTAGTGGTTTATCATCTTATTCATTCATGGTGGTAAACCCTAATTTTTCTATTAAACATCTATTGTAGGAATAGTAGTGTTGGAAATTTTTTTATTACTCGCTTGATGTTGTAGGTTTGCTAACTCTTCATGGATTTGGATTATGTTTTCTTGAGGAACACTAGCAATGATTGTTCCAACACTTGTCATATTACTTGAAGGTAAAGATTTGTTAAGGGTATGGTCCATACTTAGTGAATTAGTGTCAACACTATGAGTGAAAGAGCTAGATAACCCAAGATCCACGACAAGTGTGCTATCGTGGGATGACATGAGTCTCAAACTTTGTCTCACTATAGTATTAGCAATAGGAAACCAAGTTATAAATCTCATGCAAAAGACAATCAATGAATTATGCAAGATAAATGATATTCTTTAAGTCCAATTATTATGTTTACAAATGCACCAAATTAAGCTAGATATAATGAAATGAATGCCACATAAACTCAATAATCTGAAATAGAGATCTAACAACAACAAATAGAAGCACAAAAACAAGATTTTTAATGTTGTAAAATCCAGTTTAAGGTCTGACATAGGACTAAATCACCTAGAGGGGTGTATGAATCCCAATTAGGGTTTTTGAAGGTTTGAAATGTTGAAAAACAATCAACACATAATTCATAGAAATTAGGTAATACAACTTGTACTAGGACTAAATTTCTTAGAGGGACGCATGAGTCCCAGATTAGGGTTTTAACACTAAATTCAACAAATTTTGAGTGAATGTTAGGTTTTTGGTCTATATGATGTCTTGATTATGTGAAATTATAGATTTTAAATGAAATTCAATGATGCAAGATGCAAAAATGCAACCTATATGCACATTCACTAATGCAAGATTTAGAAGCCCTAAATGCAAATTAACTAATACAAGATCTAATGCAGAGTTAATGCAAGCTAGATCTAAGACCATGATGCACTCCAAATCAAAAATAAGGTGTCCAAAGGCTAGGTTCACCAAAATGAACCATAGGAAATAGGGTGCTCCACTTTTAGGAGATGGAACACAAGCAAGGGGACCTATTTCACTCTAGTTCATTAAAGAAAACCAAGATCCCTCAACCAATTGACTTGATTGAGGAATGGGCTAGGATTAGGATGGTTTCCTTGGGTGTGATTAAACAAAGGGGTTCACCACTAAGAAAAGGCTTAGAAAGAAGGAAATGTAAATGATATGAAAATCTAGTTATGTAACTTAGGAAATCAAACTCAAAATTTGAATAATAAATGAAGAATGAACAAAGGGGAACCTAGAAAACTGGAGATGCCTGAAACAAGGTTTGTAATCCTAAAATTATGACTTTTGATGCACATTGGGATTCATATTCTAGGTTGGGTGATTAAGTCCTAGTATAGGGTTTCGGGTTGAATCTAGAATCTGCAACTAGTAAACTAGGATCTACATAAAATGGCTAAAAAGTGGTATACTAGGACTCATACGCCCAAGGTGGTGATTTAGTCCCAGTATCAAGGTTTGGCTAAAACACTAATATACTCTAGTGATATTTTGTAGCTTCTCTCATGTCAAATCTCTGAGTCTGAAAGTTTGAATTTTTCCCTGTGGGTGACTTTTCATGAATATGACAACTTCTTGACAACTTTGACAACTTTCTTCAATCTTGTAACTTAGTCTTCAAAAGATCTTCAAGCCTCAAAACACCTAGATCTACAATCACATGTAGAGGAGAGAAAAATGTTGTTTTGTTAGTGGATAGGGGTTTTCCCTTGTCAAACCCTATTTTGGTAATCAAACCTTGAAATGAAATGAAATATAATGAAGGAATGATTAATGAACTATATAGTAATGTTGCAACACACCAAACCCTTGTAACAAAGGCTATAATCTTGTATAAAATGACTAACATGAATTTAGATCTTGAATGTTGATTGAGTGCTATGAATCTTGACTTGAATGCTTGCTTGAATCATAAGAACCTACATCACAAATGTTAGCTCAAAAATAAACATGATGCATGATGACTTTGACATGATGCCTGTATCTTGAATGTAGCTCCAAAATGCTTGATAATTATCTCTTGAATGCTCTTGTAAACTCTCTTGATCATATATTTGCTATAATGCTTGAATACTTGAAAGCTTAGATCTTGTTAGGAAAAAATATGTGAAAAAACCTTATATTTATACTTATGCCAATTTTTTTGCAATTACAACACTACAAGCCAAAATCAGATCTAGGAGAATATAATACCACTAAAAATTGAATTCAAAATAGGTCCAAGCTAACGAAGGACTCATACACCTTGACTCATATGCCATTTGGGGCATATGACTCCCAATAGCCTAGGCTTGGGACACAAATTTCAAGAAATGTTAAGTTCTATGCCAAATTCAAGATTAGACCCGGAGACTTAGGTGAGACCCATACACCCAAGGTGGTATATGAGTCCCAGATCACTAAATTTGTGACACATAACCCAAGAACATGAATTACGATTGGTCATTAGATAAGTTTCGATAGTATCCTTAGAGAAATGCATTAAATAAGGCTTGTGGATGCAAAATAAGACCAAATAAGGCATAAAGAAACCCAATTTTAGCAAGGAGGGCCCAAACAAGTGTGAAAATGTAAAGGGATACATTTTTCAACACTACAAAACCTATCATAGATCCCAGGTATATTGGGCTAAGGGATAGGGGATGCATCAATGGAACTATTAGTATAAGATCCAAATCCAATGCTAGTGGCTTATCCCACATTCTAATATCCAAATCCATTTATATCATTCATGCCATAGTAACATATTCTCATCCAACACCACAATAACATCTTCTCATCGAGAACCGGAATAACATCTTATCATCGAGCAACATAATAGCATATTCTCATCAAGTGTCGCAATAGCATTTTATTATTGCGATCAAACTTGAGATCAAGTTCTAGGTACTACAAATTGAGAACCATTTCCTATTAAGACTAGAACTGTCATGTATAGATTTTCATTGACTTATTTAAATGCAAGTATTAATTACAATGTCGAAATTTAGATAGAAATTAAATGATTATTTAATGATGGTTAAATTGAAATCAAAATGAAATTGAAATTGAAATGAAATTGAAATTGAAATGCAAGTAATATGATTTGAATTGTATTTATGTTTATTCCGGGGTTTGTCATTACTGATGATAAATCGAGTGCAAGTGAACGTAGGAATAGGTGAACGTGATAGAAGGCAAGAACAATGATCAGGTAGAGTTGTTTAGCCAATTGACGTTTACGCATAGATGGGATATCACACACTCACGTAGATGAATATTTTAATTTAGTATGTGTATATCATGCTTGCAAATTGAAAATCTAGTTTAAATGTGATTTCTCAAAAATTGCGAAAAATGCATGTGATTGAATGATTATTTTGTTAAGTTGGTGAAATTTAATGTGAATTCAATAGATAGAATGCTTGTTTAAATATTTTATTATTATTTGGAAATAAGGAATTAGAAATTTAGAAATTTAAATGCAATAGATACAATTTTGAAATTTGATTAAATTTAATGAAATAAAGTGATTTTGAAATTATATGCCTTTTAATATTGAAATTGTGAAATTAATGGATTGTTAAATTATGAAATTGAATCAATATCTAAACTTAGCTAAATGTGGAATTGAAAAAAAAAAAACTCACGTGAACTTTGTTTATGCTTTCAAAATTTAAAATTCAATTAAATTTGAGAAATGAAATATCTATATTATTAAAAAGGCATTCAAAAACTAAAACATGGAGTTTAAATTCGTTAACTGAAGATCAATGAGGGAATTGTGGATCTCAATTCTTGTTTTGATCAATGCATGGAATCAAATAAGAGAGATAAATATCAGATAAAAAATCCGAAATTAAGGACACAGAGAGAATTTTGACACACAGAAAATTCAAAATTTAGAAAAGTAGGAATATTTGTTTCATTTTATTTGATCTTGAGCAAATTAAAAGAGATTTTATGAAAGAGGAGGGAGGTGCCAGTTTGGAAGTCAACACTCCCTTCACCTTCCACGCAGCCAATAGCTCCACACTCCTCACACTCTCCATGCACAGGGAAGGCAGGAGCTTGGGAAAAGGTGCGGCCAGAGGAAGGCACACACAGCATCTCCCCTCACATCCCACATCCCACGCAGGAGTCAAAAGAAGAAGCGTGGCCTATGGAGAAGTGCGCAGGATTTAAGAAAAGAGGCCAGTGTAGGTAACCTCCTTCCACCATGTGCTTAAGGAGATAGGAAGAGGGTGTGGCCAAAGCAAAGGCATACACAGCCCAGGAATTACACAATCCTCTCCCACTGGTAAGAAAGAAAGGTGCAGGGATTGGCAGAGAAGATAAAGGCTTCCAATTTGCAGCAAGAAAATACGCAGCTAGAGAAAAGATAGAAGGAAGATAAGGTGCATTAGAACAAAAAAAAAATTTAGAGGAAACAACAATATTTCAAGAATTTATAAATTACCAGGTAGGAATTCATTTATTCAATTCTTTAATAAATCTTCAATTCTAATTTAATAATTCTGGAAATGGATATCAAAATTTAAAGAAAATCTTTTTTGTCTAATTTAGAAAAGAGAGATTTAAAGAAATGTTTCAAAACTGTTCTATTTATTTTATTGAAACCTCAAACAAATAGACTGTATTTATATTTCTAGAATGTTAAACAATTTAGAAACAAAAGATATTAGGAAAAGTTATGTATTAAATCATGAATTAAACAGTGAATAAATTTAGGAAAAATCTTTTGAACAGAAAACAATTTTTATTAATTTCAATCCAAAAATGATCTTGCATGAAAATTGTTTATTTTGCTGAGAATTTAGGAGAATCAATTAAATTTGGAAACGATTTTTACCATTTTAGAAAATAAAACAATCTTGAAATGAAACTTTATTATTTTTGTTGAACTGAATTTAATTTGAGAAATGAACTCTGACAGAAAATCTTTAACAGAATTAAACTTCAAATTTTTAACACTATTTGAAACGAAGGCTATTGAAACTCGAAAATTCACCTTTCAATGAGACTGTCAAAACTGAAACAAATACAGAAGTTTTTTTTATATATTTAATGAATGATTATTATTTAATTTTTGAGAGTATATTAAATTGAAAATCAAACATTTAAAACTTTAAATTTGATTTATTTGAAAACATCCAGAATGATTTTGAGACAACATTAATTAACGAGCGTATAAACAAATGAATGTGTACTCTTTTAATTCCTATTTTTATATGTTTTAATTAGCATACTGGAGTTACACCTTCATTAAAAACTTTATTGATCATTTTAAATTACTCAATTTAAAATGTTAATTTTATGTCTTTTATGAATTTAAATGATGGAAATAAACTCTTTTACAACTGTTTTCGTTTTAAACAATGTTTCCAGTTTGATGTTTTAAAAGATTGCAAAAGATTGTATTTGACTGTTTAGACCATGCATCAATGATAGATAATTCTGCATGTTATGTTTCTGGGAAAGTTACCTTCTGGGATGGGTGCCGAATATGGGTAAATAGAGAGTGTAGTTTTGCTTTTTCGAAAACTATTTTTATGGTCGTGCATGACATTTTACTTGGCCAAGTAATTTTTGTACCATTGAAACAGATGGATTATTGAACTCTCTACCATATCCTAGTACCGAACTTGCTTATTTCTTAAAGGAATTAGAAAAATGAAAATGCTTGTGGTTTACTAGTAGTATTAGGCATGCACCAGATTCCATCTTGCTCGTAGACTACTTTTTGCTAAACAATTCGTGCAGGGTCAGGTATATCTTGATTGACTAAGAAATTTTGGGGAAGCATAAGCTTCGATGTTGGGCAGAAAAGTGCCTCATCCTTGTTCTTGTCTTCTTGTTGAAGATTTTCTTTTGGATGGAAGATTGACAGACTGCATCTTCTATTATGCTTTATTATTCTTGATGTATGTAATGACGAGCTTATGGCAACTGACTGCCTAAGTCTCAAATTGTAAATTGGATATATTATCATTCATTGTATTTATAACTGAAATTGTGTAATTCGACACTTGTATGATTTAGACTGAGTTGTAATGAAATTATGTTATCGACTTTTATACATCGTTGTTTTGTATTCGACTAGTTCTTTGATGTCTGAATGGAATGGAATGACGACTTTATTTTGAATATAATGGATCTGATTTAAAGTAATTGTCGATGTAGTTTTAAAGAGATTTCTGCTCTTTACATTTGGTATCAGAGCCCTAGGTTTAAACACTAGGGTCCTTTATCCATTACACTAAATGAACATTTCTTTATGCAGGAATTGTGAGACATAATGGGTATAAGAGGTAAAGCTACTGCAAGCAATGAGACTGATAGGTTGGATCAGATTTTCAGCCTCTTGAATCAGTAGGGTTCTAGAATGGACAATCTGGAATAGGAAGTTCGAGGTTTCAGAGAAGGGAAAAACCCTCGAGTTGAAATTCCCCAAAATCAGGAACAACCTAACAATGACAATGCAAGGGTTGAAGTACCTAATCCTCAATCAAGGATTGAAGGGGAGTTAGCTAAAGATTTGAAAAGGGTAGCACCACCCAAGTTTGATGGTAAGACAATAGGTGATGAAGCAAAATCTTGGTTCATTGAGATGGAGAAATACTTCGAGCTTAGGAACATGTCCAATGAGACCAAGGTAGTTTGGGCTGCATACCAACTTACTGGAGAAGCTGCTACTTGGTGGGATAACGAAAAGACTATGAAGAAATTACTACCTGGTGGGGAAATACATGGGAAGCGTTCTTGAACCTATTCAGGAAGAGGTGGCTTCCACAGCTATTCTTTGACAGGAAGATGACAAAATTCCAGAATTTGGTATAGGGTGGTCTTACAGTTACCCAGTACTGGGAGAGGTTCACCAATCTCCTTAAGTACGTACCGCAGTACCAAATGGATGAATGGTTCCGTATCCATAAATTCATTCTAGGGTTGAGGCCACATATTGGAGCTGATGTGGACATTCATAACCCATTGACAATGGATGAGGTCTTTGAGAAGGCCGTGAAATAGGAACAAAAGCTGCAACAGGTGGCTAATTACAGGAAGAGTGTTAATGCAAAATCTGGTTTTGGAAACAGGAAGTTTCAAAACAATAACAACAATAATAAGAGGAGTAAAAATAATAATCAACAGATCAGGAATCTAAAGAGGGGAACAAACACCCAGGATAAAGGAGAAGGTAACTATGGCGGAAACAAGAAGGTGAACAATAATAACACCAACTTCTCCAATATCAAGAATAGGACAGGTTGTTATACAGGGCCACGAGATGGATGATATACTTGTGGAGGAGATCACTATGCCTCCAATTGCACTCAGCATACAGGAGGTCAGCAAGGTGGTAATGATCAGAAAGCACCACAACATCAGATACATGTAGCGGTTGACAATCGTCAAGCAGATTTTCAGTCTACACCTATCCAGATGTCGGGTAAGCTTTTTGGTCAATCTGTTTCTATTTTGATAGATACTGGAGCTTCAGAATGCTTTATTGATAATAAAGTAGTTGCTAAATTACCTGTTAGACCTGGTACTATGTCACACTCATGGATGGTTTAGTATGGAAATCGAGCAGAGAAGAGGGTAGATACATGTTTATCATGCAGCGATTTAGAATTACCTAACTTCCAAACCCAAGTTAACCTTTATGTAGCATCGTTGGGTTCTTATGATGTGATCTTAGGGATCAATTGGTTAACTGAGCATAAATCCATAGTGAATTGTGAGGACAAGGTTGTGAGTTGTTTGGATGATTTTGGACATCCAGTTGAGATTTTAGGATCTTGGGAGCCTCTAGAGTTGAGACATATCTTAGCTATGCAGCTAAAGAAAGCACATTAGAAGGGGTTCCATTTTTGCTATTTTGGTGAGTGACTTGGATAATGCCCAGCACAGTCCAGAGGACTATCCAATTCTTAGAGAGTTCTTGGATATCTTTCCAAAAGAACTTACAAAATTACCGCCGAAGAGAGAATTTGACTTCTCGATTGAATTGTTACCTAGAACAGAGCCTCAACCCAAAGCTCCTTACAAAATTACTACTATTGAGTTGTATGAACTAAAAGCTCAATTGTAGGAGTTGCTGAAATAGGGATTCATAAGGCCGAGTGTATCACCATGGGGTGCACCGGTAATCTTCGTTAAGAAGAAGAATGGAACCTTGCGACTGTGTATTGATTACATGATGCTTAATAAGGTTACCATCAAGAACAAGTATCCTCTACCTAGGATAGATGAGTTGTTTGATCAGATGAAAGGGGCCACTATGTTTTCTAAGATTGATCTTAGATCAGGTTACCACTAGTTGAGGATTAAGGATGAGGATATTCTGAAGACAGCTTTCAAAACTCGGTATGGACACTACAAGTTCACTGTGGTACCTTTTGGCCTAACGAATGCTCCAGCGACATTCATGAACCTTATGAATAGTATCTTTAGAGACTGTTTGGATTATTTTGTGCTTATATTTATTGATGACATTCTAATTTAATCTAAAATAGAAGAGGAACATGAGAAGCACTTGAGAATCATCTTGCAATGACTGAGAGATCGAAAGCTTTTTGATAAGTTTTTGAAGTGTACTTTCTTTCAGAAGAAGGTTCATTATTTGGGGCATGTAATATCTATTGAGGGAATCTCAGTTGATCTTGCAAAGATAGAGGCAATAGTAGATTGGCCAACACTACATAGTGTCACTGAAGTTCATAGTTTCATGGGACTTGTAGGTTACTACAAGAAGTATGTGGAAGGGTTTTCTAGAATTGCAACACCTATTACTTCTCTTCAGAAGAAGGGAAAGAAATATGACTGGACAGAGAAGTGCAAGGAAGAATTTTAGATTCTTAAATAGAGGTTGACATTAGCACTAGTGTTGACTATACCGAATCCTAATGGTCACTTCATTGTAATTACAGATGCATCAGGTGAAGGTGGAGGAGCTGTGCTAATGCAGGAAGGTAAAGTGGTGGCATATGAGTCCAGGAAACTGAAGCAGTATGAGTTGACCTATGCACCACATGATCTTGAGATTATGGCTATTATGCATGCATTGCAGATGTGGAGACATTATCTCCTAGGGAAGCCATTTGAGCTTAAGACCAATCATTTAGGACTTAAGTACATCTTCACATAGCCGAACCTCAATGTGAGACAGAGGAGGTGGCTTGAGTTCTTGAGTGAGTACGATTTTGGTATCGAATATATCAAGGGTAAGGAGAATAGGGTTGTAGATGCCCTTAGCAGGAGAAGACATATATCTGCTATGGTGACCACAAGGTCAAATTTGAGGCAACAAGTGTTTGAGTATCTTCCAAGTGATGAGCATTATGACAGGGTTAGACAAGCCTTAGAGGCGGATCCTTCATATCATAGATTTGATGGTTATGTGATGGAGAATGATGGTATTGTCAGATATCAGGGAAGGATGTATATCCTAGAGGGTGGTAATTTGAGGAAGTTGATACTTGAGGAAGTTCATGATGCACCTTATTCAGGGCATCCAGGAGTTACGAAGATGGTGGCAGAGTTGAAGGCTTTGTATTTTTGGCCTAAACTGAAGAAAGATGTCATGGAGTACGTAGCTAGATGTTTGGAATGCCAGTGAGTCAAGGTTGAGCATGTGCATCCAGCAGGAATTTTGTATCCCCACGATATACCTGAGTATAAGTGGCAAGTAATCAGTATGGATTTTATCCAAGGATTACCTTTGAGCAAGAATAGGCATGATACTATCTTAGTAGTTGTTGATAAGCTGACGAAGGTTTCACATTTCATACGTAGGAATTTGAAGGATGGATCTTTGACTCTTGCAAAGAAATTTGTGCAAGAGATATTTAGATTGCATGGTGTACCAAAGACCATTATTTTTGATAGAGATACTAGGATGACATCTAGGTTCTGGACTACACTGAATGCGGCTTTGGGAACTAAACTAGATTTTAGTTTTGCATATCACCCACAAAATGATGGCCAAACAGAAAGGGTCAATCAGGTTGTGGAAGACTTGTTGAGGATGTACTGTATGGATCAACAGTACAAGTGGGAGGAGTATTTGCCATTGGTTGAGTTTGCCTACAACAACTCATACCATTCTTCATTGGGCATGGCACCTTTTGAAGCACTGTATGGACAGAAATGTTGTACACCCATTAGTTGGGACAGGATCAAAGACATGATCATTATTGGACCAGATATGCTCAAGGAAATGGATAAGTAGATGAAGTTGATCAAGGGTAGATTGAAGGAAGCAACCAATAGACAAAAGAGCTATGTTGATAGGAACATGACTTTCAGACAATTTGCCGCAGGAGTTAAAGTCTTCTTGAGGGTTAAGCCTCATTAGAGCTCTATTTCGTTTGGGAAATCATCAAAGTTGGCACCAAGATTTGTGGGACCATTTGATGTACTGGAAGTTATTAATCCAGTTGCATATAGATTAGTGTTACCACCTGCTCTTGATCGACTCCATAATGTTTTCCATGTTTCTTTGTTGAAACCTTATCATCATGATGCAACTCATATTCTTGATTGACATACATTACAAATACAGGATCCAAGCGTGGTGCTAGTGGAGCCCATCTGAATCCTAGATAGGCGTAGCATTAAGCTGCATCACAGAGATAGTACCCAATATAAGGTACAGTGGGACCAGTATACTAAGGACAATGCTAGATGGGAGGATTCTGAGACGATAGACCGTCATTTTCCTTATTTTCTTTCTTAGTTTAGCATTTAGTTTTGTGCAGGGATACTTGATACTCTGGTTTTTGATTCACATGTTATGAACTTTGATAGGATGGATGCTACTATATTTGTTTATGCTTATGATGGAAAACTATGTTTTTAGTTACTATTTCATTATGCTTTACCTATCGAGATACTATGTTTACTGATTGAGATAGTATGTTTTATTGATGATGATGATGTTATGCTTATTGAATGACTAATAAGACATCGAGATGATGTCTCTTCCAAGAGGGTAAGGATGTCACGTATGGATTTTCATTGACTTATTTAAATGCAAGTATTAATTACTATGTCAAAATTTAGATAGAAATTAAATGATTATTTAATGATGGTTAAATTGAAATCGAAATGAAATTGAAATTGAAATCGAAACGAAAGTAATATGATTTGAATTGTATTTATGTTTATTTTGGGGTTTGTCATTACTGATGATAAATCGAGAGCAAGTGAACGCAGGAACAGGTGAACGTGATAGAAGGCAAGAACAACGATTAGGTAGAGTTGTTTAGCCGATTGACATTTATGGATAGATGGGATCTCACACACTCACGTAGATGAATATTTTAATTTAGTATGCGTATATCATGCTTGCAAATTGAAAATCTAGTTTAAATGTGATTTTTCAAAAATTGCGAAACATGCATGTGATTGAATGATGATTTTGTTAAATTGATGAAATTTAACGTAAATTCAATAGATAGAATGCTTGTTTAAATATTTTACTATTATTTGGAAATAAGAAATTAGAAATTTAGAAATTTAAATGCAATAGATAAAATTTTGAAATTTGATTAAATTTAATGAAATAAAGTGATTTTGAAATTATATGCCTTTTAATATTGAAATTGTGAAATTAATGGATTGTTAAATTATGAAATTGAATCAATATCTAAACATAGCTAAATGTGGAATTGAAAACAAAAAAAATCACGTGAACTTTGTTTATGCTTTCAAAATTTAAACTTCAGTTAAATTTGAGAAATGAAATATCTATTTTATTAAAAAGGCATTCAAAAACTGAAACATGGAGTTTAAATTCGTTAATTGAAGATCAATGAGGGAATTGTGGATCTCAATTCTTGTTTTGATCAATGCATGAAATCAAATAAGAGAGATAAATATCAGATAAAAAATCTGAAATTAAGGACACAGAGAGAATTTTGACACACAGAAAATTCAAAATTTAGAAAAGCAGGAATATTTGTTTCATTTTATTTGATCTTGAGCAAATTAAAAGAGATTTTTTGAAAGAGGGAGGCCCCAGTTTGGAAGTCAACACTCCCTTCACCTTCCACACAACCAACAGCTCCACACTCCTCACACTCTCCATGCACAGGGAAGGCAGGAGCTTGGGAGAAGGTGCGGCCAAAGGAAGGCACACACAGCCTCTCCCGTCACATCCCACATCCCACGCAGGAGTCAAAAGAAGAAGTGCGGCTTGTGGAGAAGTGCACAGGATTTAAGAAAAGAGGCCAGTGCAGGTAACCCCCTTCCACCACGTGCTTAAGGGGATAGGAAGAGGGTGCAACCAGAGCAAAGGCATACACAGCCTAGGAATTACACAGTCCTCTCCCACTGGTAAGAAAGAAAGGTGCAGGGACTGGTAGAGAAGATAAAGGCTTCCAGTCTGCAGCAAGAAAATACACAGCTAGAGAAAAGATAGAAGGAAGATAAGGTGCATCAAAACAAAAAAAAAATACAAAGGAAACTTGACAATATTTCCAGAATTTATAAATTACCAGGTAGGAATTCATTTATTCAATTCCTCAATAAATCTTCAATTCTAATTCAATAATTTTGGAAATGGATATCAAAATTTAAAGAAAATCTTGTTTGTCTAATTTAGAAAAGAGAGATTTAAAGAAATGTTTCAAAATTGTTCTATTTATTTTATTGAAACCTCAAACAAATAGACTGTATTTATATTTCTAGAATGTTAAACAATTTAGAAACAAAAGATTTTAGGAAAAGTTTTGTATTAAATCATGAATTAAACAGTGAATAAATTTAGGAAAATCTTTTGAACAGAAAGCATTTTTTATTAATTTCAATCCAAAAATGATCTTGCATGAAAATTGTTTATTTTGCTGAGAATGTAGGAGAATCAATTAAATCTGGAAATGATTTTTACCATTTTAGAAAATAAAACGATTTTGAATGGAAACTTTATTATTTTTGTTGAACTGAATTTAATTTGAGAAATGAACTCTGACAAAAAATCTTTGACGGAATTAAACTTCAAATTTTTAACACTATTTGAAATGAAGGCTATTGAAACTCGAAAATCTCATCTTTCAATGAGACTGTCAAAACTGAAACAAATAGAGAAGTTTTTTTTATATATTTAATGAACGATTATTATTTAATTTCTAAGAGTATATTAAACTGAAAATCAAACGTTTAAAACTTTAAATTTGATTTATTTGAAAACATCCACAACAATTTTGAGACAACATTAATTAATGATAGTATAAACAAATGAATGTGTACTCTTTTAATTCCTATTTTTATATGTTTTAATTAGCATACTAGAGTTACACCTTCATTAAAAACTTTATTGATCATTTTAAATTACTCAATTTAAAATGTTAATTTTATGTCTTTTATGAATTTAAATGATGGAAAGAAACTCTTTTACAACTGTTTTCATTTTAAACAATGTTTCCAGTTTGATGTTTTAAAAGATTGGAAAAGATTGTATTTGACTGTTTAGACCATGCATGAATGATAGATAATTTTGCATGTTATGTTTCTCGGAAAGTTACCTTCCATGACGGGTGTCGAATATGGGTAAATAGAGAGTGTAGTTTTGCTTTTTCCAAAACTATTTTTATTGTCATGCATGACATTTTACTTGGCCAAGTAATTTTTGTACCATTGAAACAGATGGATTATTGAACTCTCTACCATATCCTAGTACCGAACTTGCTTATTTCTTAAAGGAATTAGAAAAATGAAAATGCTTGTGGTTTACTAGTAGTACTAGGCATGCACCAGATTCCATCTTGCTCATAGACTACTTTTTGCTAAGCAAATCGTGCAGGGTCGGGTATTTCTTGATTGACTAAGAAATTTCGGGGAAGCGTAAGCATCGAGGTTGGGCGGAAAAGCACCTGATCCTTGTTCTTGTCTTCTTGTTGAAGATTTTCTTTTGGATGGAAGATCAATGGACTGCATCTTCTATTATGCTTTATTATTCTTGATGTATGTAATGACAAGCTTATGGTGACTGACTGCTTAAGTCTCGAATTGTAAATTGGATATATTATCATTCATTGTATTTATAACTGAAATTGTGTAATTCGACACTTGTATGATTTAGACTGAGTTGTAATTAAGTTATCTTATCGACTTTTATGTCGTTGTTTTGTATTTGACTAATTCTTTGATGTCTGAATGAAATGGAATGATGACTTTATTTTGAATATAATGGATCTTATTTAAAGTAATTGTCGATGTAGTTTTAAAGAGATTTCCGCTCTTTACAAGAACCTAATCGTAGAGGCATTCAATGGACCATGGAATGGAGGATCCTATTAAGACTAGAACCTAGTCGTAGAGGTATTAAAGTTGTAGAGGCATTCAGTGGGCCATGGAATGGAGGATCCTATTAAGGCTAGAGCCTAGTCATAGAGGCATTCAATGGGGCATGGATGGAGCATCCTATTAAGGCTATAACCTAGTCATAGAGGCATTCAAGCCGTAGAGGCATTCAATGGGCCATGGAATGGAGGATCCTATTTGATGAGTCACAAGAGAAGGGCCGCATGCCCTGTACAGATGCATCCGTATCAACAACTAAATTGTCTCGGTGACTAGATCAACTACTGAACTATCCTGCTTCAAGGATGGGAGAGGAATCGAATCCTGTCAAACTCCTCCCTCGTGAAATGTCCTGCTTATGAGCTCTCCCCGGTTAATCAAGAGATATCACCACTGAATGTCTGACTATACCTAGGGCCAGACACGACAATAACAATGATTGCTGGGGCGAGAAGAATGGTTCTCTAAGACACAATGGTCAATCTCGGACTGTCTACAGACCAAACCACCAGAAGGATTCCATTAGACTTGAGATCCCAATAGAAGGGATTGGCTTAGAAGAGGATCATGGATGAAGGATCGTTGCATCTGTGGTATGGGATATCGGGAGGCATGTATGGGTGGACAGGCGAGTGGAATCAAGGATTGGTGGATCTGGATGGATTCAGAGGACATCCATGCATGGACAGGTGAGTGGGCCGAGTGAGAATGACTGATATAGATCGAACTAAAATGACTTAGGTGGGTGTCGAGTCTCTTAATTATGTGATAATCCATTTGTCTATATCGACTGAGCCGAGCTTAATAGGATGGTCATGACCGAACACTCCATTTGTCGGTGCGAACATGGTCAACTGGGCTACCGAGCCACGAAGTAGACTAAATGATTAGATTTAGATTCCAAAGAATAGATGACCACTCGAGCAATTATTGCTAACTTGCATACATCAACTATATCAGACTGGGTCCAACCTATTTACTCTATGCTTATCTGGGTGCGATGTGAGAAAGTTGGATGCAGGTCCTACTATTTCGTCGAAGCAGTCGGCATTGTGTGGTTTACAAACAACGAGGAGAAGGTAACCAGAGCATTAATATACTGGCCCTTTACCAACTTGCAACATCCATCTGTCCACTGAATGAAATCGGTCCTTGGTTGTGTCGAGGAGTCAAGCCCTCTTGTCATATCTTCTCTACCCTCTCGGGGGAGTATCAGTATCAAATACAAAGCTGAAATGGGGAGAGCGGGCATCTTTCACTCCCCACTATAATATGTATCGCTAATATCTCAGTTTTTTGACCTCATCACATTGGCTTTTAAGCGACTATCGGTAACTCTCGGAGACGCCGCGCGGTTATTCCCATCTTTCTCTATCCACTGGTGGGAGGTTAATGAACTCTGGATGAACAAGTGGATTGGAGACTGAGGGCTCAGTGACAAGGAAACCCGGCTTTTTTCAAAGACATGGCCTCAATCGAGGCCAAAGAAAACTTACCATTCTTCGAAAGGGTTCGTAGGTGGATTCAAGGTTTGGACAGTTCAAAGTAGTCGGTAAAGGTAGAGTAGCTAGTGTCATTCCCTAACGATTACAAGCCCTGAGTCTATTTGTAATGGGAAGGAAACCCAAACACCCTTAACCCCATGCATTTTGTTTTTGCTAGTAGGTCAGTCCACCCATGTGGAAATCCAACCCTCGCTAATCTCATCTCCAATCCAAAACCCCAACGACCATTTGTCCCATTCATTGTGCTTTTGTGAATAGCCCTAAGGGTGTGCAACTAAGTAGAAGTAGAATATTTGTGCGAGGAGATAAATGTTAGAATAATCATGCATTAGTTAATATTAATTAATTATTGGTCTAATTTATTTCATGCATTTAAGTTAAATTTAATTTTTTTTTATTTTGTTAATTAAGTGAGCTATTATTAGATCATTTTGTCTCATCGCATAGGATGATGACACTTTTCATAAAATCTAACTTTTATCATTTAGGATTGCTCTTATAAAGCACTTCTTCATTGTATTATTTCATTCAGTAAGTTTTCCTAGTTAAGGATATAGCAAATTATTTTTTGCAACTCTATAGTGTGGAAGGTGTTTTTATTCATTGTTTGATCATGCATCTTATGTTATTCACAATTCTAATATTGTATCAAAGCATGGATTCAACAAAACCCTTCTCCATTTTTGAGGGTTTTTTTCAACTGGGATTATAGGGCTTCAAATCTAGAATCTTCATTATTTTTTTTGCAATTTTTGGAGTTGAGCAAATTTTTGGTATAGTTTGGTATGAAGGACCTCACCATTGTGTTCAAGAGACCGAACAAATTAATTTTGATATAATATTCACCCTATTTGATGTTTGGAATTTTTGAGATAATTTTTTTCCCAAAAGGACATGTATGACCTTTGACTAGATTTTGTAAAAAATAAAAAATAAAAAGTGTGTGGGGCATGCATGCTTAGGCCATCCACCCATGGATTGGCACCCAACAAACATGACCCTTGTGCCACCACTAGGCCATGAGCCACATATCGTGGGGCCCTACTAGTTGCTACATGGTATAGTTAAGTTGCTAGATGCTAACGATTGTAGAGCCATCAACAATAGTCATTGCCCCCACCACCTCCACCACCCACTCACTACTTCAACAACCATAGGTGGATAGGTTATTTTTTAACTCGGCCTATATGTCGAGCTCATATGGGCAACCAGTACCCAACCCCTAGGGGGCTCTGATTTTGCTCTTGATGTCTTAATTGGGAAACTTTTTTTTTTTTTGGGTAAGCATAAATTTTCATTCGATTATCAAAATTGGGAAAATAATATATCATTGGAAAGTTGGTAATTATATTTTTCTTAGATTTATCTATTTGTACATTTTATCACTTTCAAATTTAGATATGTTGTTTTCACTCCCAATCTCACCAATTTTGACTAGTTCTAATTTAGGTGATTCTAGCAATGTTGGAAAAATTATTTTAGATCTCTTTACAACTATACATGAACCTTTTATATTTTTTTCTCTAGGTACATTTTATTCAACTTTTTGTGTTTTCACATTTTGGTGAATTACATGGACATTTTAGCTCCTGGAAAATTTGTGTTTGAATGGGATAACTTCTTTTAGGTTGTTCTTCATATGCACTTCTAGAATTTTGTTTTATTTGGGTATTGTAGACATATTTTGCATGCACTTTCTTGTTTGTAGTTTTTGTGCACTAAGATAATGTGCCACTCTAGTGTAGGCTTTTCACGGATTTCACACATCTTGTTGTGTCTTTTGTACTACCACTATGTTATAAAGTTCTATGGAAGGGTTATGCAATACATTTGTCTACCATCACACCTTTGTCAAGTGAGTTTTCCTTACATGACAACATTGAATCCCAGTGATTCTTGTCTTATGCGTGTGTACTTTATTTGCATACTTTTTCAGTTGTAAGTATTCTTTTGTGCATGTTTAGATGTTCTTGGTTCTCCTACATGCACTTATTGGTGACATAAAGTTTCAATGGACCCATTTTGTCTCTCTTTTGCGCAATATGGAGGGGTTTCTACTATTAGTGTTAATACTTGGTTTCATTTTTGGAGTGATCTATGCATCTAATTCTTCATCCTATGTACTAGGTAGATGCAATGATTGGTTATCCATGCATTTCAATGAAATGAACCATTTACCATATGGACACTCTTGGATTCCTATTTCTGGAGGCAACCTTCAATTTTTACTTGATGAGTGTTCTTTTGACTATTGGTACTTGTATTTTTTGACTTGCATCTTGCATGGTTGAGTAGTTTTATTGGAGTCACTTGTACGGATTTATGTGCCATTTATATCTTTAATTTCTAGATGTTTTCCTTCATTTTCCATCTACTTCAAGTAGTCTTGTTGGGGGAACTCATGCAGATTCTTGTCTCCTTGATCGCGATCATCATATACTTCTGGGGAGGTTTTTCATTTTAGGACTATATTAGTCATCATTTGATAGCTTTCTAAAGTTTCTTCATGCTTAAACAATTCTATTCATGTTCCCATTTTTTTGGGACATCATTTTGAAGGCTTCTTCATCCTTCATTTACCTTTCTCTCTTTTGGAGAAGAGTTTTTTCCATGAGGTTTTCTCATTTTCTCCAATTTTGAGAGATTAGATTGTTTGTACATGGGTACCTCATCAGACCTTATTTTCCAAGACCCATCATGCATTCTTTGATTTTTATGTATTCAATTTTAGGGCTTTCTAGCTACTCCCTAAGTTTTCACTTAAGGGGGGAGTTAGAGTAATCATGAATTAGCTAATAATTAAATAATATTTAATTGATTATTAGGCTAACTCATTTCATGCACTTAAGCTAAAATTAGGAGTGTTTTTTTATTAACATATAGTGAGATATTATTAGATGATCATTATGTCTCATCACATAAGATGGCAACACTTGTCATGATATAATCCCTTTATCATTTAGGATTACTCTTATAAAGTACTCTGCTTCATTGTATTATCTCTTGAGGTTCATGTAGGTTTTCATTCTGTAATTTTTTATTAGTTGAGGATATAGAAAATTATTATTTTTAGCTCTCTTGTGTGGAAGGTGTTTTTATTTATTTTTTGATCCCATGTCTCATTTTATTCACAGTTCTAACAATAGGTACCTACAACTAAATAATGAGATTAGGAAAAAATCAAATTAGATCTATGAAGGTTGGTGGTTTTCTCCTTCGTTTAGAAGTTCCATTGATATTAATATCTTTTTCTAAGGTGTGGGCTCTTCCACTTCTAGAGATTAAAGATAGTTGTGGATTACTTCTAGGGATTGACGGGAAGGTACAACCAAAATGTGTCTAGGGGAGGGGGAAAGGACTACCTAAAGAAAATATGGGGGTAGGGAAGGGAAAAAATCTACAAGAAAGTATTTATATCTTTCCCTCCTAATAAAGGCATGTTACATATTATATTATATGTGTACCTCTTGATGTGATGATGTTGAATTAGGATCATGTAACTAGTTTACATAATATTTATGGGGGTATATTTTAAAAGGCCCTAGAGTTTTGATAATATATATCCAACTTGAGAGTTTCATCATACCAAAAGGATTCACTAGATTCAATATTTGAGATGTTACTAGACTCCTTAATCCATCTTAGGATGAAAGATTTGGGGTCATGCTAATATATTCCATTATATTGGAGTACGCTTATGTGTAACTAAGAGAACAAACTATGTGTAAGAGGTATATCTTGAGTGGCTATAGCGATGTCAAAGGGTATTTGATCTAAGAAATTTTCACCAAATGGACCGAAAAAATGGTTAGTTCCTAGGAAATTTCAATATCACCCCTTTTTTCTAAACTAACGTAGTAGAGTCTACATCTTGAAATTGGCGTGTATCCTCTAGAGTCCCTCATAGGGAGGGATGGCATCGATGGCCTTCGATTGAGTGAACTAGTTTCCATAATTCTATTATCCAAAGTTTTGTTATGAACTAGTACTTCTCCTCTAGATTTAATCATGGTCATTTTATAAAGTATACCATATGTGGTACTTGAAGAGGTCTATACCAGACCAATATATTTATTGCAAGACATCCAACTATTTTTTAGAGGGTAATAGAACATTTATAAACCTGGAATAGTGTCCCCTGCCCCAAGTGTAAAGAAGCATAACATAGCTAATTAAGGCTCAACTTCATGTAGATTAAAATTGGGGAAGGGGGTGAATAAATTGATGGGGGAAGGGGAAACATATTTACCTACAAGAAAATATCTAGGGGTGGACGGAATAAAGAATGGAAAAAATTATTTTGATGTTATAGTGTGGAAATTTTAGAGTAATATATATCTCCTCTCACCCATCTAAATATTATTTTTAGTGGGAAAAATTATAGCTATATAAAGGGTCAACAACCTAAGGATAAGTTCCACCACTAGGGAGTAGAATGAAAAATCTATTTTTTTCTCTAACAAAGGATAGAAAGAAGGTGGTTGTGACTCCCCCTTCTCATTTTCAAGGGTTTGGATAGGGTAAGGACCTTATTTTTAATGATTCCAAAGTTTAGATAGGGAGGCAGTAGGTCATAAGGAATTTGATGATCATGTGGAGGTGGGTCTTTTGTGACCAATTATGATAGAAAGGGTAGTGTACCCATCATAACATAGGAAATCCTTTTTCATAGCTGACCCACTCAACTTATGCCCATTACTATTAGTAGGGTAAGGCATAGAGTAACACAAAGGCTAAGCTTAGTATTAACCCCTCCATAGGATTGACTCCACCCCTTATATAGTGGTTCCTAAACCTCTTTATACACATAATCTCAACCCATAGGTGGGAGATGTAGGATGTAGAAATAATATACATACAGGTCTATAGTTTTCTATTTTTATTTAATTTATGTTTATAAATGAAAAGGCCATTTCCTATTTTGAGGGAGCTAAGATTACTAGAGACAAGTCTCATAGGCCTTAAAAAATTAAAGAGAAATAAAATTAACTGTTGACAAGTTTTGTTTTTTTCATAATTTGTGAGTTTACATAATATGGGAAAGTATGAATAAGCTAAGGGTTCAAGCTTTCGAAAAGTTTTATTTATCAAGAAATTTACAAAATCTCTAAAAGCGTGAAAACGTAAGGTAAGTGTGGTGGTATGTTGCTAAGGTTAAAGGTACATGAATTTAAAAAATGTGTGATATGGACAAGGAAAATGGTTTTCAAGTTCACGATGTCACAAAGTTTACAAGATTATGTATTATCTAAAATTATGACAAAGGAGGGTAAGTCTAGTATTTTACAATGTTTGAAGGTTAGTAAAATGGAGAAAAGTTTGAAAAAGAGAAGGACAAATTTCTCCAAGTTCATGATTTCACAAAGTTTACGAGTTTGTGAACTTTGTGAAAACACTGAAGTTCATGAAAAGGAAAAAAAATTGACACATTGAATAGAAGGTAAGAGAGGAGGTGAAAAGAAAGAAAGGGAAGGGTAGAAAATTGAAGAAGATTTAAATATCATTTTTTTTTGAGTTCATTAATTTTACAAAAGTGTGAAAAGTTGGAAAAAAGGCCAAATCTATAACCTATGAGAAATCAAAATCAAAATTCAAATTTAAGCAAGAAAAGGCAAGTTCAAATTTCATGCAAGAAAAAAGAAATGGCTAGTAACAAATACATCTACACATGTCACCTAGTCATTAAAGAAGGATACATTACTAGCCATATATTTTAGCTACTTAAGGAGTAAATATATTAAATTGAAGGATATTTCCCATTCTATACTAAAAACTCTTTTCAAGATTGTTTGAGCCTTGTGTTCTAGTAATCAGATATGAGGAAAAAAAAATTATATTTTTTGGAGATAAAATGATGAAAACCCTTTGGTTTCAAGAATTAGAGTATTAAACCCCTTGGTTCTGTCTAAAAATTGTATCCAAATATTTTGAATCTTCTTCATGACTTACAATTTCTACTTGTTACAAGTTTATAAATCAATAGATATTTATTATGGTTTCTAGTATAATATTTCTCATTTTTTTGTCAGAGGTAAAGCAGGTTTTGAAGCAACCTAAAACCCTTTACAAAAATATCATTGATATAGAATAAGAAAGAAAACACAAGTAGCCAACCATCAACAAAACATCAACAGAGAAAACCACAAAAAATAGCCTACTGTAAATTCTTCAAGATCTTAACAACTTCTAGATCTTGGGAGATTTAATTTTATCATGCATATCCACCACCTCAGCTATCAGTTTAGTTGAGATATCCAAAGGTTTCTTGGTCTTACTTTGAGTATGGATACTCATACCTATATTTTTAGTAGTGCTCTGATTACCCTTAGTCAAATCCACCTCAGCACCAATAACCTCCTTTAGGTGACTAGACAACTCCCCTTTCTAGTTCCTTGCTCTTTCATTGAGAAAGTTAAGACCTTGAACATTATTGTGAAGTGCAGTCTAACTTAATTTGACCAATTTCTCAAGATTATCATACACTTTACGAGTCTTTTCATCCAAAACAAATATTTTGGATTCAAATTTCTTCTTCATAATCAAGACATCATTGAGAATACTCAACATTTTATCATATTGTTCGTAGTCTCTAGCATCATCCTCCTTATTGATGTTATTTTTATTTTATTGACCATGGAGAATTTTTTTGCATTGATTTTATTAACCTCTGTTAAAAACCATTTGAATAGTTTGAACATTGTTCTTACTATAGGTTCACTAGATATTAATTTCAATTTTCATATAGATATTTTAATCAATTTTGATATATTTGAAACTCTATCTACATATATTCAAAGAGAATTTTATTTTCTACAGCTCAATGAACTAATGATATCATTGGAAGAAGAAATTTCTCTTTTTTTTTCAAATGCTAAAATCTATTAAAATATTTAAAGGAAGCTTTGTCATTAGAAAAATATGCATATTTTTCTTTCTAAAACTAGTTGAAGTGGATAAAAATATGAGGAAAAGAACAAAAAAAAGAAGATTGAGAAATGTAGATCATGGAAATCAAAAATTTGATGAGTATGCCTATGCAAAATATTTAAGATTGGATTGAGGAAGATATTGTGGAGGAAAAAAGAGAGAATAATTATCAAAGCTCAAAGAAAGCAAGAAGAAACAAACCATGGAGGAATTCATCAAACAGATGGAATTTAGGAAATTTAAGGAAGAACAAGGTTATTTTTTTGGCTTTCGAGTTTATAGATTGGAAAGAGGTTCTTCATAATGATTTCAAGGAGGATGAATCAATTTTTGACTGCAGAAGTGAGAAGGTTATTCATCTTTTGTTCACATCCATCAATCCATCAATAAATGATGTTTTGTAGGATATTTTTGCAAAAGAAGTAAGAAAAATATTTCAATCCATAAAGATGAACATGTTGGTGTAAAAAATAAATAAATAAAGGAGGATGATCACTCTAAACATTTATGTTATTTTAGAGTGGGAAATACAATAGCTTATGAGGCAGAGTTTTAAGAAAATAGAAACAACTTTTAATCTTTTTAATGTAGCATGTTTTTTGAGATGGATGGAGAGATATGTTTTGATAACCCACTTTTTGAGATGAATATTGAGGTTCAAACTGTATAGTATATGATAATGTGAGAGTGACACTAGAGAAACTCTACAACACACGAATGATCAAAGACCTATAATTACAAATTCTTCACCTATTTATGGGGTGTACGTAATTTTCAAAACACTTGATTTTAATGTTTGAGGAATAGTTTGAATTGGATCCTTCCTTGATGCCTCATTCTATTGGTTTTTCTTTAATTCATTTTTTTTATCAATGAGAGTTTTGAAATGAAGGAAAATAGGTTTTATCAAAATGAGATGATTGGACATATGATGCACCTATCTTCCTTGTTTCATTAGGAAAAAGAAGATCCCCAAAGGTAGGATTGAATTTCAATCCTTAAGTGAGTCAACCCTATTAGATATCTTTGGCTATTTTTCCTTATGACAAGATGGGTAAATATGCCTGAAATGCACTTTTGGGAGAAAAATTGAAAAAACTAAATGAACTCAACTATGCAATGTGAAACTTGAATCATCAATTTAAAGCATAACATAATTAGAAACAACATACTTCTAGTAGATCTGAGAAGGGTAAGATGATGTGTACCAGTCACCAAAAGTTGTTGTTGAGTTTCCTCCTAGGATAGATTTTCCCTAGGGTGAATGGGTCTTGTTATAGGGGTAAAAAATCTAATTTCACGGTCCTCTGCTCTTGGATTCGCACTCCGGATTTCTCTTTATATCATTGTCAAAAATTAAAAAATAAATTTTGCAAGTAATATTCAGTCTCTTAACAACTTTGATGACAACTTTGACAACTTCTCAAAATCACTTTTGATCAATCTTCAATCCTTCTTCACCTTTAAATCTAAAAACACACAAAGAGGAGAAAAATGTTTATTTTTGGTGTATAATGGTTTTCCTTGGTCAAACCCTAGTTTGGTAATTAAACTTTGATAATGAAATGAAAACATAAATGGAAGAAATGATGAATGAACACTAGCTTGTTGCAACTCACAAAACCCTTTAATGGCTTCCCTTGGAGGATTGAATTCTAACACATCACTCCAAAGATTAGATCTTGCACAAAATGGCTTGATTGGATGCTTGATTTGACACTTGATTTGATGCTTTAATGCTTGAAACTTACATCACAATGTTAGATCCAAAAACATGCATCAATGCAAATAACTTTGACATCATGATAGGATCTTGAATGTTGTTGTAGATCTGACTGATAAATCTACTCTCCAATGCTCTTGACAATAATATTTTCTCTTGTGGAAGTTTCCTTAATGTTACTTAGTTTGAATTGATAAAAAGATAAAGTATTTATATGTGATTTTCTATTTTCCTAACAATTAAAATTCAAAGGCTAACAATTGCAATTTGAATTTAGATCAAAAAGATGCTGCCAAAAACATATTAAGAAAATAGGGTCCTAAACTTAAGGAGGACCTATTCAACCTTGGAAAATGGTTCCTAGGCCATAAACCTAGAAAACACGTTTTCCAAGATGTGTAATTTGATGTTTTCAATTGTTTATTGTAGGTTATCCTTTAGAAAAATGAAATAAATTAGGATTTTAAATGCATAGTTGGGTCAATTAGAGGCTTAATTAAGTCCAATTAATTAGGGGGATGCAAACATAGTGTGAAATTATAAAGGATTACATTTTTAGACACTACATTTAGCCCCCACTTTAGTGAGAGTATGAATTTGTGCTAAAAAATACATACAAGGGCTTGTGCAATTTGATATACACTAGGTGATCACCCAAGACAAATATGAGAAACACACACTAGGTCAGTATGTACCCACAAGAAGGTGGTTGATGGGAAATTCATGCTAGTTCTACAAGCTCCCATATGTCAACCATACCAAAAGTTATACCTCGTGATAACTTTCATAAGGTGCCACAAAAAAGGTTCCACAAGACTAGCAAGTTGCATTATGCTAGACACTCATGAAAAAAAAGGCTCCACTAAAACACAAGTTGTGTTATGTTTGGTGGCCATGAAAAAAATGTAAATGCAATAGGATAAGATAGTCAAAGGGGTTTTTCTTAGTTCATGAAAGGTATCGCTTTAGGGTCCAACACCATGATTAATGTCACCAAGAGCTCAGACTAGTCAAGGATAAAATATTCACAACTTAGGTCAAATGAAATCGATAGAATTACCACTAAGAGGAATGATATATGCCAAGAAAGGTCATGCTCTTGAAGGACATCGAACATAATTCCACCACCAAGAATCTACACATCACATAAAGTAAGAAGACCAAACTTTGAGTTAAAAGTTTACACTTCCTGGGAGATGTATGCTATGATCACTATGAAGGGAACATGTGAACAATAAATTGGGGACAATATGCCCTCCACATAAAATTTCAACATATTTATTTTTGTATTTTAATTAGAAATAGAGGAAGAGGTCACCCTTGAAAAGAATGCACACCTCCCAAAACTAGTTATCCTTTCCCCCAATCATAGAGACAAAGACAACCACCAAGAACTATCATGTTGCTACCAAGATAAATATGGTTACACCTAAAATTGTATAACCATGAATGACAATGAGAAAAGCACATAAAGCTACTAATGTCACATAGTGATGAGCAACATGATAGGATGAAAACCAATCAATTAGAGGGAATACGTGCATCAACACAAGGAAGAGAACCACAATCCTTAAGATGTTTGATTTTATTACTCAAAGCCTTACATTCATTAGTAGAATGGCCATGAATTAGTTGATATGCACAAAAAGAACTTTTTTTGTAAAATTTATTTCATGTTCTTGGAGGGAGATATATCAAGTAGGCTTGGAGAAGCCTCGACAAGGTAATCTCTTAATCAATAATAGAAGATTTTTCTTTCTATTGTGACAAATATATCTCTTTCTTACAAAAAGGGTCTCATACATACACAAAAATCTCTAGATTTTGAGATTTTATAATCTCATGTAAAGGAGGGTATACAATCTAGTGAACCCCAATAATTAATAAGACATGCATTTGAATATTTCATAGGATTTTTTTGCATGATGGCATTGATATTAAGTGAAGGTTTCTTTGATTCTTTCATTTCTTTCGAAGGATAATAACCAAGACTGCTAGTTGTTTCCCATGTGTTAGGCTCTATAGGGACACTGATATCTTGTTCTCTAGAACCACATCCTTTTCCATTATATGTAAGTTGTTTCAAAAGCTCATAACCTCTTCCATAAATTTTTTCCATTTGTTTTGGATTTGGTGGTTTCTCATGATCACACTCTTCATATGTGGTTGTGTAATTGTTGTTTTCTTCTTTTCTAAAAGTTGTCAACTCATGTGCTTTTGATGAATTAGCTTGTGTGGATAGTATGTTTTTTTCTTTCTCTTTTTCTATTTTGTGTGTAATCTTGTATTCTCCCATGAATGTAGGTGTAAAATCCAATGAACCCCACTCATCATCTAATAGTTTTGTGATTTCTTCAATTATATTCTTCTCTTTTCCTTCCTCTTGGGGTTCTATTTTTGGAGTTAGTAAAAATGTTTTCAAATGACATATTCCTTGTCTTTCTCAATGTGAAAAAATATTTCTTGTAGAAGGTAAGCCTTGATTGTCTAAGAAAAAAATTACAACGTAGAAATAGAGAAAAAAATATGCACAACATTAACATGATATTTATGTGGAAAACAAGTGGTAAAATTATACCAAGAAAAATCCATGGGAAAAGATCTTTTGTATTTTATTTCTCAAGAAATTCACAATTGCAACAATCTTCTAAAAAGTTACAAAAAAGATGACTTCAAAAGAGTATAAGAAATCTGAGTTGTAGAGTCCTTGTCAAACACAACTATCCAAAAATAGAAAGTGTGACTCATACAAATACATGTCGGACATTTGGAAAAATGTGAAAAGAGTATAAGAAATCCGAGTTTTAGAGTATAATGCTAGTTCTCTATGTTTACTATCCATCACTACTGGAATAACAGTAAAATTGACTTTTGTAGACACTTAAAATTGTCCTTAATGATATTACACACTTGAATTTGATCACTAACATTTTTTTGTCCTAAAATGCATAGACTCTTTTCACCTATTTAATTCAATAAGCCTAGTTACTTAATTAAATTCATCATTTCCATCTATTAATATAATTAATTTAATTAGGTTAATTCATCCCCTTTCACACTCACCTTTCATCATATTTAATTGAATAAATCAAATTATTTAATTTAAACACCTTATGTCTTCTCATTTAATTGAATAATGCTAAAATATTTAATTAAATGTCATTTGAACCCCTTTTAATTAAATAAACTAATTATTTAATGATAATCCTCACATTCCTCAACTCGCACAATTAAAACTTGTTTTAATCAACAAATTACTAATTTTCCTCACCCATCCACTTGCATAGGGAATATTCCAAAGGATTATTCTTCTATTTGGCTCCAAAAATAGAATATTCTTTCCTAACAAACTTTGTAACAACTTTGAAATTTTTTTGGTTTGAATCATTGTGAGCCCTTGATGGTTTATTTGATCCATGTGATATTTTATTCTCATCCAGTGATGAGAATACTTGATCCATGTCGTCACCCTTGATTCCATCTTTACCATTGATTGATCCTTTTCATATTGACCCTTGATTCTTCATCTTCTCTCCTATAAATACCTCACATTTTGGAGAGAAATGGATCCACTTCCATCAAGTCAAAGTTATAATTTCCATTTGAACACTATCTTTATTCATACTTGCACCATTATCAAGATTTTTCATCATTTCCATCCACCCATAGCATTGTTTTATTAATTTTAGCTTAGTTTTCAACAATGGAGTTCAATTGAATGCACATTTTATCCAAGGTATTGGGAAAGGGTTGTTATTCCATATCAATACAACACCACTCCCACAATGGGATAAGGTTTGGAGTTCTCGATTAGGTTTATTTTATGCTTTCATGTTTATTTCATGCTTATTTTAATGGTTTCTTATTTTTTGAAGCTTTCAAAACATCTCATTGGGATTATAGCTTAGGGGGTTAAATAATGCTTAAATTTATTAGGATCTAGCATATTTAACTCATACTATGTGAAACAAAGAAAAAGAGGTGCACAAGAAATGGGATTAACCAGATAGGGACACCTATATTTTCTTAATTGTTTCACTCAATTATGAGGGCTATAATTCATAAATAACAATAAAAAAATAAACCTAACTGTTATAACAATAAAAAGGTAGGTTTTAATATGGTCAAACAATGTGTATTTGTTGTAGAAACTACTTTTTTGGGCCTCACTGAGTACTCATTCGCCCAGTGGTGAATGGGTCCCTGCTAGGGTTCTAGAAAAATTATTTCTAGGTTATGTTCTTCAATGTATACACTCCTAGATCCTAGGTGTTCAACTCCCAAAATTCAGAACTAAATTTTGTAGCTTAGTTTATGTGATCTGATGATAACTTTTACAACTTTGCAACTTTAACAACTTTTCCAATCTTTTTCTTCACTTGATCTTCAATCTAAAACCTACAATCAAACATAAAAAGAGAAGAAAAATTGTTGATTGTTAGGGAATAGGGGTTTGCCTTGGTCAAACCCCGTTTTGGTAATTAAACATTATGATGAAACAATGAAATATGAACATGAAACATGAAACATTGATACCTTGGATAAAATCATGAATAACAAATCAACAATCTAGCATGAAGTAGCCTCAAATAATTTAGATCTTGATCATGGACTTTGATATGAAACAATACTTGAATTGGATCTTCAATGCTACATCAACACATTAGCTCAACAACATGCATGACGACTATGTCTTTGACATAATGATATGACCTTTGATTGTTGAAATAAACTCTAAAAATATTCCCTTGAATGACTTCTTGAATGCTCTTGTGAAATTACTTATATGATAACTTGAATTTTCTAGGTGAAACTATGTGAAATAACCTTATATTTATACTTAAGATTAAATCCTAAAATTTGAATAACACAAGCCAGAATCAGATTTAGGATTTGAATTTATTAAAATACCACCAAAAACATGTCCCAAGGGGGGTTTCCTAAGTTAAGGAGGACCCATTCGCCATAGGGCGAATGGGTCCTAGCATACTTAACTAGGACATGTTTCAGGGATTGTGAAATAACATGTCAAAGGGGGGGTCCTAGGATGTAGCGAGGACCCATTTTCCAAGTGGCGAATGGGTCCAAGGTCACTAATCTAGAACAAATTCCTTGCAAAATTAAGTTTTGTGTAATTTTATTTAAGAGTGTTGGGTCTTATCCCTCAAAAAATGCAATAAATTAGGCTTGGATTTGAATTAAAGGGGCCAATTAAGCTCAATTAATTAATAAAGCCCTAGATTATTGTGAAATTTTAAAGAAACACTTTACAACACCCTAAAAAAGGCACAATTAAGTCCATTTTATCAATAATTATTCATTCCCAGATTAAGTGTGAAAAAGGGTTACTTTTTCCTATTCTACACTATGATTACAATCACTTCATATTCTAACAGATTGTATAAACCTTGTTGTTATAGACATACTTCAGTAAACAATGAAGAGTTGAAGGTACCCCATTGATTTCATGGATCCATGGTCTACCCAAAAGAAGATTGTATGAGATATCTTAAAAGGTATGACATGGATATGAGTTTGCAATGTGACCTTTCCAACTCTAACAAGAAATGTTATCACACCAAGTGGTTGTTTTCTTGCATTATCAAATCCATGAATATAAATAATCAAGTTCAAGCATAGCCTTGTCCACCCTAATCTTATCTAAAATGTTTAAACTACACACATAAAGAGTCAAACCCTTGTCAATGAGAGTGTTTTTTATCATATTTTAATTAATGACAACCAATACCATCAAAGCTTCATTTCATTTTAGTATTTCCAATGGAAGTAACTCATCTTGATGAAAGAAAATGTCAATGTTAAGTGAATTCATACCTTGAATTAGGGCTGCTACATCATTTGGTTGCACACTAGGAGGGACCACTACTTATTGTAAATAATTTTGAAGCATGTTATGGTAATTAGGTGAAGCTTGAATAAGATCTTGTAGACATGGAAAATATACAGATTGATCCTACATACCTGATCCTGATCTTACTAACATCGTTTCTTCCTAAATCATCCCCTTTACTAATTAATTTAATTAAATAATCCTTATTTAATTAAAGTCATCATATTTCATCTCTTAATTGAATAAATCAAATTTATCTGATCTCCTCTTAATTAAATAAATCATTTTATTTAATTAATCTTGTAATCTCTCTTTTAATTAAATAAATCACTTTATTTAATTAAATCTGTAAGGCCGTCTCCTTAAATAAAATAAATAAATCTTTATTTAATTTCATCTAACACCATCCTCTTTAGTTAAATAAATCAATCTTTATTTAATTAGATCTTAAACCATTATTCTTCTCAACTTTGATTTATTTAAATCCTAAAATCAAAATCAAAATTGTCAAATCATCTAATCTTCATCTAAATTAATCAAATCATGATTAATCCTAATCTTAATCACTCCAATCCTCTAGATCTTGCAACTTGCACCAATAAATCAATTTATTTGATTTATAAATTCATCAATTTCCATTCAAAATGGCATCTTTTGTGGAATATTCTTCCAATTCAAAAATCCCTCCAAAAGGGGATGGGTACTTCCAACAAGGTATTTAATGCCTCTTACATGTCCTTGGCCTTAAGCCAAGTGACATTAACTCCATTCTTCTCTCCCTCCAACTTGCCAACTTTCGAATTTCAATTTGAATCTAATAGCATTTATGGGAACATTCACCAAAATGTGCTCATTCCTCCTCCAATCACATGTGGACAAGTGGCCTCTTTTCATTGGTTGGTCTTTTGTCCCACATTCACCCAAATCTTTCAATCTTCCATTCTTCAAATCTATAAATAGAGGCCTCCTCTATTTAATTGATCATCCACAAATTGAGTAAACTTACTATACTCAACTTCATCCTCAAGCATATCTATTTTCATCCATTTTATCAATATCTTAGCTAGGTTATGCAGGTTTTTCATTATGGAGCTTGATTGAATCTTCATCAAAGTGGATCACTCATCAACATTGCAACAAAGGAGTTGGGAAAGGGCCAATTTCTACACATAATTGGCACCAATTTCCCCATGGGATTGGGGATTTGCATTGCTTGAATAGGATTTAACTTATTTTCTTGTCTTGTTCTTCATTTTTTTTCTGTTTTGAGCATTATAGATGAATTTCATGGGGAATCCTTGTTCTTACTTGCATATGAACCTAATTATATGTTTGTTTCTCATGTTTGTGTAGGTATAGGATTGGGGGTTCACATTTTGGTGCTAGAAGGAGGGCGGATCTCAAGTTCTAATCACGTTTTTTTAGAAAATTTTGTGATTTTTTGTGTTTTTTTTGCAAGTTCTAGAAAACTCAGTCGTTGACTATCAAGCAGTGCCAAACTGCACCGCTATCAGTCCAACGATGCTATATTGCACTACTTAAATTTCCAAACTCCGTCGTTGGAGTCTTCCTACCCAAAAAATTCAAATTTCAAACTTCACCACGGGTTTTCCAAATTTCAAACTATGCCGCTTGTCAAACAATGCAACAAAATATTGTCATTGTTTCTATGCAGAGCATCGCTCTCAATCATCATTGGCACTATATTTTGTTGCTGACGTTTCCAAACTATGTCGCAACTGCGGATTGTGCCACTGCAGTTTGGTAAAAAGTAGATTTCTGGTTATTTTGACATGTGCTTTTTTTCATTCTGGTTATTTTGACTTCTACCTGGTCTTTACTCTTTGTTTTTGTAGTTTTAACCAATTTTTGTGATGCAAAGACTTCTAGAGGTCATAGCTCTTGACTCAAATGTGGGTTTTGGCTGAAATTTTACAGGTGGTTTTTTTATGAGGTGGCATGTGCGGTTGATGGCCATTTTGGCACCTTTTCGAGGCTTGAAACTTTCATCTTGGCCCTCAAAATGGAAATTTAGTGTTTTTTTCTAGTTTTTTAAAAGTTGGTTTTGTTAATAACTCGAAACCCATGTTTTGAATTTAGGATGTTAGTTGGCAATTCATCCTATCTTAGTTTTAAGAGGTTTTTGGGAAAAAATAGGACTCTCAAAGTCATGCATGCAAAATTACCAAAAATGAAAGTTTCTTGATCAAAGGTGAAGGAAGGAAAACGAAGGCCAAGGGTTCTTTATGAAATCATTTTCTTATTGTATTAAGTTTTTTTAAACACTTTGGGAGAACTTATAATACCTTATTAAGGATTTGATTACCTTCATGCTTTTAGGTTCACTAAAATTTCTTTTGGGGTCTAAAAAAAACACTAAAAAAGCTTTCAATTTTGCAACAAAGGGTTAAAAATAACTTTAGAAAAACTTACTAGATTTTGTTTAAGGTTAACAATTGAACAAAACAACTTTCATCTTTCCCTTTGGTTCTCTAAAAAGAATCAAATCATTACTTTGAGGACTTAAAATGAACATGTGCATCTTTGTCTTGTAATCACTTACCCAAAGTAATATCTTCAAAAGGACGTATGCACTTCTCTCGCGCTTTATAGTGATTTTGAGGATAAAAATTCCTTTTTGATGATCTTTAATTGTGTAAGTGATTACCTCCACATTTCATTTGGGATTAAAAATTGAAAAACCTTGTGAGTGTGAGTAGGGCATATTGCGAGTGTTCTCCCCTTGTTTTTTAACAAAGGTTGATCGAACTACGGGATATGCTTTCTTGTTTTTGTTTATCTTAGAGGGCCTTCCTGGTGGAAAAAATTAATCACCCTAGGGAACGACCCAATCGGGAACACACTAAGGACAAGCGACTTCCAACCAGTATATAAGTCTGGATTCTCAAGGAAAGTTTGAGAATCATGAGGATTATTTCAATGAGAAGGGTAGAAATGGTCTCTCACTGCATGGATAGTCCCCCACAAACATAATGCCCACATTAAAACCCCTTGTTTAGAAAAGGCCAAAATCCTTTCTATTTTTTGGTGCAAAAGGTCATGTCCTCTGAAGCCAGCCCACATATACATGTGGTTTTGTTTTAGAGATGAAAAGTATGCCATGGGAGTTTCATGGGTACTGATGCTTGGCTGACCTGAGAAGTGTGTGTCATGGAGGGGAGCCAGTGTGGTTAAGCATCTCATCATTCGCACTGAATATGTGCAACTGAATTTATCCAAGTGGGAACACAACAAATATTGCCTCTTCATCATAGGGTTGTACATGTTCTTGGAATTGAAAACACCTTGCTTGGGTCTTAAAACATTTGAAAACAAAACATTCACAAGATCTTCAAAATTTCAAACCCTTTAGGGAAGAAAATACCTTTGAAAAATTCGAGTGCTCTGTATTTCCCTAGGGATTTCATCCTTAGAGGCTTCTAAGCATTCAGACTTAATCACAATTTTCTCTCTCTAAAGTCAACCTAGGAAACTATGTGTTTGAAACCTTGATTTTCACATAAGGGACCTTGTGGAATGAAAAGGAATTGAGACATAGATATTTAGTTTGAAATTTTAATGAAGAAATTGTTTATGGTAAAAAGAACTCATTAACAAAAATAAATAACAATTGAATCCCACACATGTCTTATTTCAAATGATTTCCCGCAAAATCAAAATCTGCAAGCCCAAATTCTAAAAGATTAGTCCAAAGGACCGTGAAGAATATCTTTCAAGGCTTCACGAGGGAAGAGAAAGGTTGGTTTACAACTTCTAGAAGAAAGCTTCAAGAAACAACCCTAACTTTTATGAGTTTTATTATCAACAAAATCTTAATCTCTTTCAAAGGTTTGCTTTTCTCACATAGGAAGTATGGCATGTTCTTCAAAATCGAGGTCTTGTAAGAAGGAGTTTTATCTAAGTCAAGTCCAGGATCAAAATCATCACTTTCACCCATCTCTCAACCATCAAAAAAATAAATCAAGAATCATCTCACCAACAAACTCTGGGGAACTTTGAAAACATCATTTATGCTAAACTTAGATAGGAAAAATCAAAATCATATTGTTTGAATTAACACACTTAGTCAAATTATCCTTGTGAGTGAATTTACCTCTTGATTAAATCCAACATCTTGGGGTCTAGGAGCTCATTATCAAAAATCACCTTGTTTGACTTAACACACTTAGTCAAATTATCCTCTTGTGTATGAGTTTACCCTAGGATAACACAACTTCCTAGAGTTTACTTCATTATCCAAATCAATCAAAATCAAATCAAATCAAGCCCTAAAGTTTAGCATCTCCCTCAAGGTTCTTCAAAAAATTTCATCATCCATATCATCCATCCTTCGTTTCTTCTTCACTTTGATCTTTAATTAATCCTAGATCTTCTCTTTTTGTAACTAAAGTTTTTTAAGGTGCAAACAAGATCTCAACACAAGAAGAATATGGAAATCATCAAGGAAACATCAACTTCAAGTGACCTAAGTCAAATTGCTCCCGAAATAAATCTTGTTGGATCAAGCAATCCTCCAAGCAATTTCCCTCTACCATCACAAATCCCTCAAGAGGAGGGTCAAATAGAGGACATCACCGATAATGAGATGACACAAGATGAAATCCTTGAGATGGTGTGAAATCCTAAAAATCATTGAATTGTTAATGCTATGACGAAGTTATATCCCTCCCAATACATGCTTGAGTTGACAAAATAGGGGGCTAAACTCCCTTTCGACTATGACATAAGCACAATTGTGGAAAGACCTCTTGGGATCATGCCTCCAATCCCACCCATACTTATATTTCAAAATGTCATTCAAAGCATCACACAAATCATATGATCCACAACTCAAACCCCAATCATCAACATGATCATTCCGATCATCACAACGGTCAACACCATTCCCAGTCCATCGCCACCACCGCCAAAACACAACATGGAAAATTCATTCAGCATCACATTGCAAGTTGCTCAACAAGCCGCCCACCAAAAGGTGCTCCAAAATAAAAAAGCTACATAGCTAGCTTCTCAGCAAGCACAAGCGCAATTAGCAGCACAACAAGCACAACAGGAACAACAAGCTGCCCAAGTCCAAGCTTTACTACAACAACAACAAGTTGCACAAGCAACTCAAGCCACTCAAGCCACTCAAGCCGCACAAGCCGCACAAGCTGCACAACCTGCACAACCTGCTCTAATTGTACAAGTAGTCCAACAAGTGAATGCCCAAGCCCAAGCCCAATATCAAGCTCAACAAACACAAGTGCAAGCACAATTGCAAGAAGCCCAACAAGACGCATATCAACAAGCCTTGCAAGATTATCAAGTATAATAACAAGCGACCCAACAACAAGATTTGTTAGCACAACAACAACATGACAAACAAAAAGCATTGTTGGCTCAACAAAAAATGCAAGAATTACTCACTTAGCAAAGCTTGCAATAGATTCCCACCACAATTGTTGAAAAAAATGATCAAGATCTATCCATCAACAAGCACCTTGAAGATGTTTCCACCTTATCCAATGATCAAACCAACGTACATCAAGAGTCACTCTTTGATCATGATAAATACCCCTCAAGAATATCCAACAATGATCTATTCAAAGGAGTGTTAACATTAGTTGATCCTATAATTAGTGATCCTTCCACCAGTGATCATGTTGAAAGTGTCTCTACATCATCTAATGAGTTAGAGGACATATCTCAAGAATTTATTCCAAAGCATGATCAACATCTTTCACCAAGGTCTAGAATGATCCTTTCCAAAATATATGGACATCCTTTGACCTTATGAAATTTGAGAAACTTCCTATTCCTAATGAAGATATCCAAGAACCCTTTATAAGCAATCCATTCTTTGAAATTGACCCATGTCAAGAACTTGATCCAAAGCATGTCGAAAGCAATTCTGAAATCATTCGAGATCAAGAATTTGCATCTCCAAACTACTACAATGATATAATGGACACTCTCCTATATATACAAGATTATCACATCCACATAACACATACTTCTCTATCTACCCATGAGATGCTTTCTTTGTATGGAGACATAGATGATCTTCATTCAGAACAAGATATTTTTACTCCTGAAATTATTACACAAAAAGAGCAGGTTGTTAATTCCTACAATCAAACTGAGTTGTCAACATCAAGATCAAATATATTCCAAATTCAGATTGAGGAAATCATGTATGAAGATATCCAACATTATCCACTCAGGGAAATAGGTTAGACATAACAAGATATTTCAGAGTCAGCAAAGTAGCAAATTGAAATAACGTCATCTGTAGTGGTCATTTATCAAAGAATGCCTTCTCAATAGGACATCTCAAAACAAGTAGAATCAAAGCATGAAGGTACTACTTCCATACTGGGGGCAACTATGTCTCAAGAAAACGTCAGCATAGGCGGCATGAAGAATCCTTATCGTGAAACCAATACCAATACTACAACCAACCACGTCGTGAATTTTCATCCATCCATCACCCCATCCACAAATTGGGACCAATGTCAAAAGAAAGATTTGAATCAAAGCACAAAGAACATTATCAAAGAAAAATAAGAAAAGAATGAAGGATAAATCAAATACAAGTGGATACCAAAGAATACAAATAAAAAATATCCCTATCAAATTCCATTAGTCAAAGAAACTATGGGGAAAAATAAAAGAGGGAAAAGTATCCATCAAAGATTTCCACAAAGGAAAAATCAGGCTTCTCAAGCGATGTACAAATTATATCAAGCAGTTGGTCCTAATTCCATGCACACTTCGATATCCACCCATCATTGATCATCTTCCCAAGTTTGGAGAGTCAAAGGTTCCAAACTATCAACCAATTCATCTCCTATTCCTAAACACACAACTCCATCCACGACTCCATGCATGATATCAAATTCTCACATTGACCATGTATTGGCACTTACCCTTCATCATAAGGATTCAGAAGGCACTCTATCGTGATGTGCACAAAAAGAAAAAGTTAACTCTGGTATCAACAAATTAGATCAGGAATCTCAAAATTTGTATTCAAGTGAATGTATCTTAGCAAAGTAGCTTCTTCAAGAAGGATATCAGTGGCACATTATGACAGAAGCATCTACATCAACACCACCAGGTGGTTCAACATGAGCTTAAAATATTTCATAAAAAAATACAAAAATTAAAAAAATCCAAAAAAATTAAAAAAAGGATTGAAAACAATAAAGAGAAAAATCATCCTCCAGTGAAAACCACTACAATGGCACTTTGGGCAAGTATCATGATGAAAACTTGGCAAACAAGCCTCATATGTAGAATCGAGAATCTATGTGCACCACTTTAGGTGAAAGAATCTTATCACATCCATTATAAAGCCAACATTCCCTCCATCTTATCCATAATAAATCCATTTATCCATGAACCATTTATCCAATCCATCTTCATCTATATGCATCCACCTTCCATATTATCTTGATCTTGATAAAATTTTGGTGCACACTTTACACTTGATTATAGTAGACATCTTGACATGGGTCATTTTCATTGATCCTATCCTACCCAACATTATCTGAGCCATGAGGCACTATCCAAGTAAGCATCATTTGTTTGAACACCTTATCTTATCACAAGATAATCCTTGGCATCCTTTGCATGCTTACCATATCTATCCATCCATCCACCTATCCAAGAATCCATCCATGCCATTCCATACATTGCTAGACACTGGGGGCTGATAGGTACATCTTGCTTCGGGAATAAACCTTGATTTATATCTTCTGACTTATGTGGTGATCCAAACTTGGCAAACATGAAATCAAATTGGTCAAGAATTAGTGAGCGAAAAGGCCAAATCACTAGCCCATGGCATATTTTGATGAGACAATGTTCCTTATCAAGCTTTATCTCTCATCGAACATCAATCCAAACAATCAATATCGATCGCATCTACCTTGCACTTCAACATCACATCAAATCATTCAAAATAATTTTGTTCCAAATCAAGCTTCAAAATTTTGATCAATAAAAATCCAATCAATCCATCATCATCTTGGGATATCCTTCCCAATCCTTGCGTTGCTTAACACTATCTTTGCATTGTTGTGTATCCTCAAAAATGTTATCATCATCAATCTTGATCAATCAAATCCAATCAATCCCTCATCATCTTGGGATATCCATCCTAATCCTCATGTTGCTTAACAATATCCTTGCATTGTTGTGCATCCTCAACAATATTATCATCATCATCCATCAATTTGATCAATCAATCCTAGCTTGGTTTTCAAAAAAATCCCAAAACAGAGCACTGGTATTATCACTATCCATATCCAAATCGTCAAATCATGCGAAAATCCAAAAACATCCAAAACATATCAAAATCCAAAAATAGGTCAAAAAGTAAAAAAACATCAAAAACATGGCATCCGAACTATGTCGTCTCTAAGCTTAAATGTAGGCAAGGCTAATATTTGATCGGCCCCTGAGACACAAAATCCAAAAAAATCATAAAATCTCAGAAAATACAAAAACATTGAAAAATCCAAAAATCAAAACAACCTCAAAACATTCAAAAAACACCAAAAACATCCAAATGTCTAAAAAACCCAAAATGGTGCATCTGTCTCATCTCACTTTCACCCGCAATAATCATCCGCTCATAATAAATCAATCATCATCTTCATCCTTTGGTGAGTTAGTCAGAAGCAAGTCTAGCAAGTTCAAAAGTGAACGCCTAATCATCAAAATCTCAAGTCTAGGTTAGTAAGTCAGCAAGTTGATCAACTCGGAGTATCAATAGCTTATCATCCAATCAAAATCTCATCATCACATGATCACAAAATTTCCTAGGATGCTTCCTTCCTACTATAGACATCAACATCAGGCATCACCGTAGTTTAGTCTTGGCTAGCGGTATGAAGAACATTAACTTGTTTGTTTACTTTATCTTTTCTTTGGATTTATCTTATTGCGCTCATTCCAATGACCTCTCGATGATGTCTAAACAAAAATATTTAGAGAGAAAGGGAATGGGTCAACGATCATTATCTTTTTATTTGTTGTGCTTGTTGGATATTCTTGTAAAATAACTTGGTCATGTGTGCTTTGGTTGGGGTGTAGGGAGGATGTCCTAGATGTCTTGTTGACCACATAGGAAGGCTTTCTTTTCTATGTTTTGGCCTGAGATGTTTAGAATATCTAAACTACATCCCGAATAAGGTTATGTATGTCAAGTGTGAATAGGAATACTCATATCTAATTGTCGAGTCAAAGTCCATCACACTAGGTGCAACACCATCCTGGTTCTTTATACCTTGATGCATCGTACCTACGTGTGTTATCAAACATAAATTAATTATCCCTTTTAAAATCCCAACTCCTGGTAAACAAATCATCATCATTATCATCATTCATAACATAGGCTTAGTGGATCATCCTTTCATCATCTTATTCTTCTTATTCTTCTATCTTAACTAACATTTCTATCTAAAGTTGGTGTGCTGTATCAAAATATACATGAGGCTACCCATGGTCGATGACTATCTATAAATCATCAAAATTGTGTACGTCAAATATTTGATCTTTCTAAAGAATTATCTTTCGCCCTCTGATCAATAGAACCCCTCGTCTCACATTTTATCACAATCTTGATCAAAAAATCAAACATTTCCTCTCGATCTCTCGAGTGGGAAATATACCTGCATAATCCTTCTTGTTGGGGTAGCAGTGGGGCATCTAAAAAAAAAATCAAGATTTTTTTTGAATTTTGATCACACCGGTTTATTCTTTGAACCAATGCAACAAGTGCATTGCTTCAAAGAGGGGCAAAATGTAGACATGGAAAATATACAGATTGATCCTACACACCTGATCTTGATCTTACTAACATTGTTTCTTCCTAAATCATCCCCTTTACAAATTAATTTAATTAAATAATATTTATTTAATTAAAGTCATCATATTTCATCTCTTAATTGAATAAATCGAATTTATCTTATCTCTTGATAATTAAATAGATCATTTTATTTAATTAATCCTATAACATCTCTTTTAATTAAATAAATCACTTTATTTAATTAAATCTCTAAGGTCATCTTCTTAAATTAAATAAATCAATCTTTATTTAATTTAATCTAACACCATCCTCTTTAGTTAAATAAATCAATCTTTATTTAATTAAATCTTAAATCATCATTCTTCTCAACTACGATTCAGTTAAATCCTAAAATCTAAGTCAAAATTGCCAAATCATCTAATCTTCATCTAAATTAATCAAATCATGATTAATCCTAATCTTAATCACTCCAATCCTCTAGATTTTGCAACTTGCACTAATAAATCAATTTATTTGACTTATAAATTCACCAATTTCCATTCAAAAGGGCATCTTTTGTGGACTATTCTTCCAATTCAAAAATCCCTCCAAAAGGCGATGGGTAATTCCAACAAGTTATTTAATGCCTTTTACATGTCCTTGGCCTCGAGCCAAGTGACATTAACTCCATTCTTCTCTCCCTCCAACTTGCCAACTTTAAAATTTCAAATTTGAATCTAATAGCATTTATGGGCACATTCACCAAAACATGCTCATTCCTCCTCCAATCACATGTGGACAAGTGCCCTCTTCTCATTGGTTGGTCTTTTGTCCCACATTCACCCAAATTCTTCAATCTTCCATTCTTCAAATCTATAAATAGAGGCCTCCTCTATTGAATTGATCATCCATAATTTGAGAGCTCAAAGTTACTATCTTAGATTTTCAAGAGTTCAAACCTTGTTTCAAGCATCTTCAGTTTTCCAGGCACACCGTTGTCCTTTCTTAGTTCATTATTCTAATTTTTAGTTTCATATTCTAGGTTACATAGTTAAATTTGCACAATGCATTCATCTTCTTCTTTCCAAGCTTTTTCTTGGTGGTGAAGCCCCTTTTATCTTTAATCACACCCTAGGAGACCTTAAATTAGATCCCCCTTCTCAATTCAACTATTGGATTGAGATCTCTAAGGTTTCCTTGAATGAAACATAAGTAAAATAGGTGGAGGACCCATAAACCTCTTTGGTTCCATCTCCCGAAAGGTGGAGTACTTTTTTTGAGGTTTAATTTTGGAAAACCTATACTTTGAACACTTTATTTTCTTATTTCAAGTGCATTATAGTCCTAGATCTAGCTTACATTATCTTTGCATTAGGTCTTCCATTGGTTAATTGGCATCTAGGTTTTCTAAATCTTGCATTAGTGAAAGTGCATATAGGTTGCATTTTTTCATTTTGCATCATTGAATTTCATTTCAGATCTATAATAACACATAGCCTAGAAAAAATTCAAATTAGAAAACCTAACATTCACTAAGAATTTGCTGAAATTAGTGTCAAAACCCTAATCTAAGACTCATATGCCCCTTTGGGAAATTTAGTCCCAGTACAGGTTGTTTTACCTGAATTTTGGCTATTCTATGTTGACTGTTTTGCAACATTTGAAACCTTGAAAAAACCTAAATGGGACTCATATGCCCCTCTAGGCGATTTAGTCTAGTGTCAAACTTGAAACTTCATTTCACATTAAAAACCCTATTTTTCTGGTTATGTTTGTTGTTGTTAGATTTCTATTTTAGTTTATTGAGTTTTTCCTTCATACATTTCATTAGACCTAGCTTTATTTGATTCATTTGATGCATTTATCAATTTCAAGATCATATTTACACATTTTATTGTAAGTCATTGCATTGCATATAATCATGGATACGTGCTTTGTTAAGCTGTGGATTGTTTGAAATCATTAGTGGATGTGTCAAGTTGTGCTTTTGGAAATGACCCTAATGAAATTGAACTCACTCATGCTCAATCAAATCCAAATGCATGTCATCCTCATGATGTTGACATCATTCAAGAAGATGATGACATCATGAAAAAATTCATAAACGATTGTCTTGAAAACCTTGAGACAATTGCATCCATTTACCCTTCTATGAAATAACCAACACAACTTGAGATGTTGGGCCTTTTACATCTTGAAATTGAAATAAAAACTGCACCAAAGATCCCTACAATAGGTTATCCTAGCACCTCTAACCAAGCAAACATTCAATAATCTTATTTTAACAAAGTGACCAACACTCCTATCAACCTAGAATAGATATATAGAAAAGGATTCACGATCTTAAGCAAGAAAGGATGCAATACAACAAGTGAACATTAAATTCATCCTCTTAGAGAAAATACCAAATGAAGACACCAAAGGGATAGGATATCAAGATCCTCCTCCTAACATAAGTGTCCTCCTTTCTAAAGAACAAGCAATGCCTCATAATGATGATAAGGATGATAGGATCGTCTTAGGTTCTCCTCCTCAACATCTAACTCAAGAAATTGGTGAATCTTGCAAGAAATGAAGGCCCTACAAACTAAAGAAACTACAATTCCATTTTCCACATCTACAACTGAGAGAACTTTACATATACTTCTAAGCCAAGGACTTATTTCATTACCACCCATGCAATAAAAATGATTTCCAAATCCTAAGATCACAAGCACATCACATTGTAGATATCATAGAATTTTAGGACATAGTACTGATGAGTGTCATGCTTTAAAAAAATATTTAAAATGTTTGATATCATAGAAATAATCCTTTAAATTATGTCCTTTCGCTCCTTACTATATAATAGTTGTAGTATCATAATATTCTCACTATTACATGCTTTACATTCATTGCAAATCATTTCAAACTGCATGGAGCTCTTTCCAATCACATACCTCCACTCATTCTTGTCTTACACACAATGCGGGCAAGATTTAGATAGCCTTTTCCTAGTACCATACTTGTTATTGTCCCTTTGGCTATTTGTCTACCTTTTGTATACAATGAACATGATTGGGATGCAGATGACCTGCTATAGGTTGACTCGCATGTGCCTTACTAGTCCTTTGCATTATTTTATTATTTATGTTATGTGTGTGATTGTATGTGCATAATGTGATCCCCCATAGTGTTTTGTTTGATGTATCTCTCTTTGTGAAATTCCTCTATTTGTACCTACATTCTTCTCTATGTCATAAACCTTTATCTTTTATATTTCTTGTTTTTTCCTTTTGGGGATGATGTAAGGCATCGAGACATTTAGGTCTCTTCCATGTTGACCCAAAAAATCTTTTTCTTTGTTTTCACTCTCCTTTTTTTCATTCTTCCTATTCAATGAGTATTTGGGGGATAGTGACAGTTCCAAGCTCTCTAAAAATATTGTAGCAAAGAGATACTGACCCTGAATTTTTGGAGCCCTTATGTGTTTGGGATTTCATTTTGGAGGAAACCCTCTTTCACGACGTAGCTTTATTTGGACACATATGACTTGGCATAGGGCATTCCAAATAAGCTCTCATGTCTTCTTTATTTTTATCAAATTTATCATTTTCTACTTTAAAGTAATTGCTCACAGCATGGTGTATATCAATTTCTTTAAAGTGGGGGCATACATTGGCATTATTCTTCTACATTTTATAAATCATGTTTCTTTGTGTAGTCTTCTTACTTCATGCGGTGCATCTTTCAGTTTGTGGTGACATTGGGTGTTATGTCCTTTAAGAGTGTGTTCTCTCTTAGCATATTATATTACTCTTAGTGGCTTGATGTGATACATTGCATCCCATAATTTATGAATATTCTATTCTTCGATTGGTCCTCTCTTGGAGACATTAGGCACAATGTTCCCTAAGTTAAGACCTTACATGAACTAAGAAAAACTCCTTTGAACATACCTTACACTATTTTCCATTTATAATATCCATTATATGGCCACCTAGCATAACACACTTTGCTTGCCTCTGGAGCCATCTTGTTTATTCATGGGTTCCAAGAATACGAAGTTTTGATTTTCTCATGAATCTTGTTGTTCATATTGTGTGATGCCTTATCAAACTTATCAAGAGGTAGAGCTTTGGTATGGTTACCATATGGGAGCCGAATGTAGGTGTGACTTTCCCGTAGCCACTTTTTTGTCTGTGTGAGTGCATATCGGTTGCATGTGTATGTGTCTCTTTGGGGCCTCACCTAGTGGATGGCCTGATGTTCCACTAGCCCTTATAAGCGTGCATTTGGTTTGCATAGTGGACATCACGTTCAATTTGTAAAATAAATTTTAAACAAACAACCTAGATCTGATCCACAATGTGGGACAAACGGTCAAAGCTTGATCCACCCCTTTTTGTTTTTATTCTTCTTTCTTCTTTATGTCTTTGGTAATGTATGCTTATGTCTTGTTGTGGATTCATATATCATTTACGTGTGTTTTCTTTTGTGCCTATTTTGGTTTACCATAGGGTCTCAATCCTAGGGGCTTGATCATCCTTCTTGATCATTTTCACCCTATCTTACTAGCATTGGTACACTTGGACCCCTCTTGATGCATGTTTTGTCTACTTTAGTGTGAGTTTGAAGCAATTTCCTCCTCTCAATAAAGTGGAGGATAAATGTAGTGTAGAAAAATGCATCCCTCTACATTTTCAAACTTGTCTAGGCCCTCCCTACTAAAATTGGGCTTCTTTATGCCTTATTTGATCCTATTTTGCATCCACAAGCCCTTTTCAATGCATCTTTCTAAGGATAATCCTAACATATATCAAGTAACCAATCATAATTTAATGTTTTTTTTTTGTATGGCCTAGATTTAGTGATTCAAAACTCATACGCCACCTTGGGCATATGGATCCCACCTAAGTTTTGGGGCCTAAACATGAATTTGGCATAAAACCTAATATTTCTTAAAATTTATGTCCTGAGCTTAGCCTACTGGGACTCATATGCCCCAACTGGAATATGAATATTTCTTATCTTGTACCTATTTTTAATTCAAATTATTGGTGGGATTTTATTCTCCTAGATCTGAAGTTGGCTTGTAATGTTGTAATTTTGGGAAAATTGGCATAAACATGTATAAATACAAGGTTATTCCATAGATTTTTTCCTAGCAATTTAAGTGATCTTATAAGAATTGAGGGGAGCATTAAAAAACAATTCAAGATATTTGAAGAGTTAATTATCAAGTTCATGTCAAATTCATCATGCATCATGTTTGTTTTTGAGCTAACATTTGTGATGTACGTTTTTATGATTCAAGCAAGCATTCAAGTCAAGATCCAAAACATACAATCAAGATTCGAGATCTACATTCATGCTAGCCATTACATGTATACAAGATTACAACCTTTTGTTCAAGGGTTTGGATAGTTGCAACATTGCATATTTGTTCATTCATCATTCCTTCATTCTATTTGATTTAATTTCAGGATTTGATTACCAAAATGGCATTTGACCAAGGCAAACCCCTATCTACTTAAAAACAACATATTCCCCTCTCTTTGATGTGTGATTTGTAGATTTAGGTTGAATATCTATTGAAGGAAACGATTGGAGAAATTCATCAAAGTTGTAAAGTTTTCAAATTTGTCATCTACATTGCAAGATCATGGAAAGTCATCTATAGGCCGTAGTTTAGTGTTTCAAACTCCGAGACTAGAAGGGAGAGAAGGTACAAAATATCACTAGAGGATTCCATAATTTTAGATCGACCTTGATACTGGGGCTCAATCGCTACTTGTGGCATATGAGTCCTAGTACTCTAAATTTCAAGCATTTTTTGTAGATCTTGGTTTACCAGTTACAGATTCTGGATTTAGCCCGAAACCATAAACTGGGACTAAATCGCTCCTACTGGCATATGAGTCCTAGTGTGCATTAAAACATAGATTTTTCAGGAGTGCAGAACTTGTTTCAAACATCTTAAGTTTTCTGGGCACACCTTTGTCCTTTTTTAGTTCATTATTCTGATTTTTAGTTTCATATTCTAGGTTACATAGTTAAATTTACACAATGCATTCATCTTCTTCTTTCCAAGCCTTTGATTGGTGGTGAAACCCCTTTTATCTTTAATCACACCCTAAGAGACCTTAAATTAGACCCCCCTTCTCAATTAAACTATTGGATTGAGATCTCTAAGGTTTACTTGAATGAAACAAAAGTAAAATAGGAGGAGGACCCATAAACCTCTTTGGTTCCATCTCCCAAAAGGTGGAGTAATTTTTCCAAGGTTTCATTTTTACAAACCTATCCTTTGAACACTTTATTTTCTGATTTGGAGTGCATCATAGTCCTAGATCTAGCTTACATTAACTTTACATTAGGTTTTGCATTGGTTAATTTGCATCTAGGGTTTCTAAATCCTTCATTAGTGAAAGTGCATATAGGTTGTATTTTTTCATTTTGCATCATTGAATTTCATTTGAGATCTGTAATTACACATATGCTAGAGAACATTCAAACTAGAAAACCTAGCATTCACTCATAATTTTCTGAAATTAGTGTCAAAACCCTAATCTAGGACTCATATGCCCCTTTGGGAAATTTAGTCCCAATACAGGTTGTTTTACTTCATTTTTGGGTATTCTATGTTGACTGTTTTACAACATTTGAAACCTTGAAAAACCATAAATGGGACTCATATGCCCCTCTAGGTGATTTAGTCCCATGTCAAAGTTGAAACTTCATTTCACATTAAAAACCATGTTTTTGTGCTTCTGTTTGCTGTTGTTAGATTTTTATTTTAGTTTATTGAGTTTTTCTTTCATACATTTCATTAGACCTAGCTTTATTTGATTCAGTTTGTGCATTTCATAATTTCAAAATTGTATTTACACATTTTATTGTAAGTCATTGAATTGTATATAATCATGGATATGTTTGTTAAGCTGCCGATTCTTTGAAATCATTAGTCGATGTGTCAAGTTGTGCTTTTGGAAATGACCCTAATAAAATTGAACTCACTCATGCTCAATCAAATCCTAATGCATGTCATCCTCATGATGTTGAAATCATTCAAGAAGATGATGACAACATGAAAAAATTCATAAATGATTGTCTTAACAACCTTGAGACAATTGCATCCTTTTACCCTTCTCTGAAATAACCAACACAACTTGAGATGTTTGGCCTTTTACATCTCTAAATTGAAACACAAACTGAACCTAAGCTCCCTACAATAGGTGATCCTAGCACCTCTAACCAAGAAGACATTCAATAATCTTATGTTAACAAAGTGACCAATACTCCTATCAACCTAGAATAGATATATGGGAATGATTCGTGATCTTAAGCGAACAAGGATGCAATACAACAAGTGAACATTAAATTAATCAACTCTTAGTGAAAATACCAAATGAATACACCAAAGGGATAGGATATCAAGATCTTGTTCCTAAAATAAGTGTCCTCCTTTCTAAAGAACAAGAAATATCTTCTAATGATGATAAGGATGATAGGATCGTCTCAAGTCCTCCTCCTCAACATCTAACTCAAGAAATTGGCGAATCTTGCAAGAAATGAAGGCCTGAAAAACTAAAGAAACTAAAATTCCCTTGTCTATGTCTACAACTAAGAGAAATTTATATATAATTCTAAGCCAAGGACTTATTTCATTACAACCCATGCAGGAAAACTGATTTCCAAATCCTAAAAACACAAGCACATCACATTGTAGATATCATATAATTTTTGGACATAGTACTAATGAGTGTTGTGCTTTAAAAGAAATATTTAAAATGTTTGATATCATAGAAATAATCCCTTAAAGCATTTCCTTTCACTCCTTACCATGTAATATTTGTAGGATAATAATATTCTCACTATTACATTCTTTACATTCATTACAAATCATTTCAAAATGCAAGGAGCTCTTTCCAATCACATACCTTGAATCATTCTTGTCTTACACACAATGGGGGAAATAATCATTCAAACTTTTCCTAGTACCATACTTGCTATTGTCCCTCTGTCTAGTTTTATGCCTTTTGTATATGATGAACATGATTGGGATGTGAACGATCTCCTATAGGTTGACTCTTATGTTCCTTACTACTCCTTTGCATTATTTATTTTTCATGTAATGTGTGTGATTATATGTCCAGAATGTGATCCCCCGTACTGTTTTGTTTGATGTATCTATCTCTTTGTGAAATTCCTCTATTTGTACCTACATTCTTCTCTATGTCATAAACCTTTATCTGTTCTTTGTCTTGTGTTTTCCTTTTGGGGATGATGCAAGGCAACGAGACATTTAGGTCTCTTCCATGTTGACCCAAAAAATATTTTTCATTGTTTTGGCTCTCCTTTTGTCATTCTTCCTATTCCATGAGTATTTGGGGGATGATGATAGTGCCGATATCTCTAAAAACATTGTAGCAAAGAGATATTAACCCTGAATTTTTGGATCCCTTATGTGTTTGGGATTTCATTTTGGGGGCAACCCTCTTTCATAACATAGGTTTATTTTGAAATGTATGACTTGAGATAGGGATTTCCAAATAAGCTCTCATGTATTCTTTATTTTTAATATTTATCATTTTCTACTTTAAAGTAACTACTCACAACATGGTGTTTAGCAGTTTCTTTAAAGTGGGGGCATACGTTGGTATTATTCTTCTACATTTTACAACTCATGTTTCATTGTCTAGTCTTCTTACTTCATGCGGTGCGTCTTTCGCTATGTAGTGACATTGGGTGTGATGTCCTTTAAGAGAGTGATCTCTCTTAGCATATTATATTCCTCTTAGTGGCTTGATGTGACACATTGCATCTCCTAAGTTGTTAATCTTCTATTCTTTGATTGGTCCTCTCTTGGAGATATTAGGCACAATGTTCCCTAAGTTAAGACCTTACATGAACTAAGAAATATTTATTTGAATGTACCTTATAGAATTTTTCAATTACAATATCTGTTATATGGCCACCTAGCATAACACACTTTGCTTGCCCATGGAGCCATCTTGTTTTTTCGTGGGTGCTAAGTGTACGATGTTTTACTTGCCTCATGAATCTTGGTATTTGTATTGTGTGGTGCCTTATCAAAGTTATTAGGGGGTATAGCTTTGGTATGGTTATTGTATTGTATTAAAATGCATACCCTTGCATTTTCACAGTTGTTTGGGCCTGCCTTGCTTTATTTATCCCTATTTATGTCTTAAGTGGTCCTATTTTGCATCCACAAGCCCGATGAATGATATATTTTTATGAATAATCCGGATAAACATCAATGGATAAATGAAAATTTAATAATTTTGGTTATGTGTCCCTAATTTTTTGGTCGGGACTAAGACACCACCTAGGGTGTCTTTGTCCCCCAAAGGTCTTGGGACTGTCTTTTCAAGGCACCTTAAATGGGCCCCTTTTTGGAGTTTGTGCCCCAAGTTTCAAGACTTGGGACTAAGATGCCACCTAGGGCGTCTTAGTCCCCATTAAGGTATTTTCAGGATTTAATTTCAAATCTTGGTGAGATTTAGCCTCCTTTAATCAATGATTTCATATGTCGTCTTGGTGGTATAATTTTGAGATATTAAGAATTAATAAGTATAAAAACAAGGTTCATTCACTCATTTCTCACTGAGCAACTTGAGTATTCATTCCTAAGGAAATTTTATGAGATCAAAAGAAATTATTCAAGCATTTGAAGCCATCATCAAGATTCAAGCATCATATCAAGGATATTATTACATCATGTGTTTTTCTGAGCTAACATTTGTGATGTAGGTTTTTTATTCAACAAAGCAATTCAAGTCAAGATCTATAAAGCATTCATTGGATTCATGATCTACATCCAAGCTAGCCATTTCACACAATTTTGTAGACTTCATAACAAGGGTTTGGTGAGTTGCAACATAGAAGTTTTTGCATTCATCATTTCCCTCCATTTCATTTAATTTCAAGGTATAATTACCAACAATGGGTTTGACCAAGGCAAACCCCCATTTACTAACAATCAACAAGTTTTTCCTCTCTTGCATGTTTTTTTTTTGCAGATTTAGGTTGAAGATCATTTGAAGTGCGAAGTTGAAAATTTAAAAAGTTGCAAAGTTGTCATCTTCACGAAAACTCACCTATAGGAAAGATCTGGAAGTTTCAGGGCTGGAGATGTAAGAAGAAGGAAGTGCAGACCTTGGACGTTAGGATCACATTCAAAGATTTCAAAAATTCAAGATGGGCCTAAGTTTCCACCTAGGAAATCTTAGTCCTCCCAAAGGTATTTCACAAAGATTCTTTCAGATCTGATTCCATCATCCGAAGATTTCGCATCTGCCCTGAAAAGAAACAATGAGACTAAGACAATAGTAAGGACATCTTAGTCCTCCCTAGCATATTTTGACAGCTTCTTTTCATTTCTAGAATCCTCATCACATTTCCAAACTTCCTAGGTACACATACCCTAACTTGTTGCTTAATTTCATCATTTGTACTCAACATTTAGCTTACATTACTAGGTTTTGTGAGTTGAATGTTAAGTTGTCTTTTCCAAGATTTTTCTTAGTGGTGAACTCCTCAAAGTTGAAAGAACCCCCGCCTAGGTCTTCCCTATTGAGAATTGAAACACACTTTGGGTTGATAGTTAATCCAATTTGGGATCCTACGACATTATTAAATGACCTAAGGAACAATAGGGGTATTTCAAACCCCCTATTTTCTTTAAGGTTCATTTTAGTGAACCCAACCTTTTAGAGCATTCATTTTCTGATTTGAAGTCCATTAAAGTCCTAGATCTAGGTTGCATTCATTCTTGCATTATATCTTGCATTAGCGAAAGTTCATCTAGGGATTCTCATATTTAGGGAAAGTGCATCTAGGGTTTCTCATATTTGCATTAGTGAATGTGAATATAGGTTGCATTTTTTCTTTTTGGCATCATATTATCTCATTGAAAAACTAAAAAGTGCATTGTTAATCATATAATTTCATTTACGAACATTGTTATTGCATTCAATCTTTCATCTAATTGCTTGTCATTAGTTACTTTGTCTTGCATTCATTTGCACACTTTTCTATTTCTAAACATTAGGTCCCTGGGTAGGAAATCTAGAAACACTAATAAAAACTTAGAATTTTCTATTTTTCTGAAAAAAAACCTCTACTAGGACAAAAATGCCCTTCTTGGCATCGTAGTCCCTTTGTGGTTTTTTGGCTCAGAATCTCATCTCTATTGTTTGCTTTCTATTCCAATTTCTAGAACCTCAAAATTTCACCAATAGGACCAAGACGTCCTTGTTGGCACTTTAGTCCCCATTGACTTTTAAGTTCCAATTTTCAGGGTTTAAATCTTCTTTTTTGTGTTCTTGTTTGATGCCATTGGTTATCTATTTCATCTAGTTGAGTTTTTGTTACATGCATTTCATTAAATCTAGCTTAAAGTGGTTCATTTCATGCATTACTCAATTCCAAATTTTCATTTACAATATTTCATCTTTCAGGTTGTTGCACAGTGCAATCAGTAAATTGCCTTATTTCAAATCCAAAAATTGCATTTAAAAATTTCACTTTAGGTCATTGAATTGCACTTTATTTACTTTTCTATGATAGCATGTTTTCTTTCAAGAGATGTGGCTTTGATATGGTTAAAAATGGATTGCATAAGTACAACACCCCCTCTTATCAGTTTAATTTAGATTACAACAATGAGGTCATTAAGAAACAAGTTAGTCATCCTTCTACTATCTTTCATATTTATGAGAACATCTTAGAGAAAGTGGATCAAACCATTGGCACAATCCTTAATATTAAATTTCCTATTGGTGAGGATGGTATGATACAAGAGGATGCAAGCATAGACAAGCATAACAATCATACTTGTTCTTCTCCTAATACATCTCCTATTAGTGACAAAGGTATATTGTTGAAAGAAGATACAAGCATTGAGAATCTTGATTGTCCCTCTCCTCTTCCCCCTTTGGAAGATATTAGAAAACAAGATGATGAGATCATAGAAACATTTCTAAACATCACCTTACCTAATCTCCATTCATCCCTTTCTTGTGAGAATGTTTTAGCAAAAGAGGATGATATCATAGATAGCCATGATAATCAAAATTTCCCTTCTCCTAATATCCCTCCTCGATGCAAAGAGAATAGGTTGGTGTTAGAAGAAGCACCTATTGAGAGTCATGAGAATCTTGTTTCTCCCTTCCCTAATACTCCTACCATTTGGAAAAATTTACTTGGTAAGCAATAAAATCATAGTTCTCCTTCTCTTGATGCCTCCCCTACTTGTGATGAAGCTATTTTACAAAATATGACCATAGAATGTGATGCACATCTTACAAGATCTCCTACTAGGGTAGATGGTATAGCACAAGAGAATGACACCTTAGAGAAACATGATAAATTCATGAACAATCATAACAATAAAATAGAGCCTTCTCCTAATATCCCCACTATTGATGAAGAAGGAAATTCAACCATTGATAACTCCCTTACATGCAATAAATTCATCTTGGAAGAACCAACCCTTGAATGTCAAGAAAATTTGGTTTGTATTTCTCTTAAAAACCCTCCTACTAGGGAAAATATAATGGTGAAAGACAATGACAACATTGACAATAGTAATTCCTTAGATGAAGATGATGAAGTAACATTAGAATCATCTTCACTAAGAGATCATGAAAATAAGTCTTCTGAGGTTATGCACATTAGATACCCCTTGGAGTAATCTCCCAAGCCTAAACTTATCATTTATCCACCCTCTCAAAAACCACAAGTTCAAAACAAACCTGTCCTTATCCTCAAACCACCTAAGAACAATGTTTCGCAGCAACCGATTTACAATATCATTTCTCATACATACAATACTAGGAACAATCCAAAACCAAGAAAAACACCTTCAACATCCCTCCCATTACCTAATCCTATCTTACTACGTCCCCCTCGTTTTCCTTCACAAAGTGGAAAGGTGTACGATCTTGTTGAACAATGTAAGAATACTCCCGCAAAGAATCCCTCTAGGACTTGATTCAAAATTAACCTAACTATCATACTATGATTCAAAGTTTCGTACAACACATTTTCATCCCTTCTAATGTGCAATCGAATGACATAGAAGCCGTGATTCAAGGACTAAATGCTGACATTATTTTCCACCAAAGTGAACTCCCTCCTTTGGAAGTGCAAAAAAAATGTGATGCTTTCATGATCATAGCTCAATACAACACGATAGGGATTAAGCAAACCCTTTATGACAATGGATCAACCTTAAATGTGTGTAGTGCAAAACTTTTGGATAAGCTTGGTGTTGATAAATCAAAAATCCTACCCACCTCTTTATCTATTAATGGCTTTGATAACGTATGAAAACAATCGCTTGGTGTAATCACTTTACCTATTAAAGCTGGAAAGGCCACATTAGAAACACTGATCCATGATATGCCTCACAATATTTCATATAATCTTCTTTTAGGAATACCATGGATTCATGAAATGAATGGGGTGCCTTCCACCCTTCATTGGAAAATGAAGTATGTCTACAACAACAAAGTGTACACACTTGAAGCTGACCCTGAACCAAACAGTTGTTTAAACATTGAGAAAAAAAGAAGAGAATCCTTTAAACACATTGACACTAACTACACAAGTGGAAGCCGTGTAATAGAAAGATAAAGAAAAAAATAATGAGAAAGTCACGAAGCTATTAGAAGATGATTGGGGTTCCTTAGACTTTGAAACTATATTCATGGGAGAATACAAGATCATAAACAAAGAATCTGAAAAAGGAAAATAAAATGCAATAATGTCAACACAAAATTTGGACGACCCTTCAAAAGAATCCACCTCAACCACTTTAGAAGAAGAAGAAAATTATACAACTGTGGACATGAAAATCTGCAAATTGTTAGTAAACTTGAAAAAACAACCTAACAAAAATACATATCCTTATGAGATAATACATCATGCTTTAAAAATGCAAATAAAGGACAAGGATGAACAAAGCATGTAAAACATGAAATATATATCTATCCCATATTGGATTGGTGCAACTTAGTTGTGTAGGAAGCTGCCCTTTCCCAATCCTTGATAAGCAAGATGCCAAATGAAGAGCAAGATTAGTTCTCAAAATCAGAGAGTAACCTTGCCATGAAAATGTGTTGTGTAGTCAAATTGTGTTGTGATGAGCAAGATTGATTCTCAAATGAAGAGAGTAACCTTGCAATGAGAATGTGTTGTTGTTTGAAGGAGAGAATCCTTCAACTTATAGTTGAACTTGAAGAGAGGAGGGGCAAAATTAGGAAATGTGGGACTAAATCCCATCCAATAGGATAGAGACACTTGTCATAATGGGATTGGCCAAAGCTTGTGCAATTTTTGGTCAATGTGCCCATTCAAATTTGAAAAATGTCAATAAATGCATGTTGTTGAGGGTTTTGGGGGGAATAATCTTTGTCCAAAAAAGTCAAAGATGAGAGTTATTGAGGAAAATAAGTCTTTTTAATATATCAAATAAATTGATTTATTGATGCAAGTGGGTGAATCTAGAAGATTCTTGTAGTTAGGATTAAATTAATCATGATTTGATTAATCTAATAGGTGATCAATGTGATATGACATTTGATTTTAGAATTTTGCATTTATTTTAAAATCAAATGAAAGGAAATGAGATTTGATCATTTAATTTAATATTGGTGACTAAATTAATAGACCTTAGGAGATTTATGATTTAATTAAATAAAACTTGATTTATTAAATCAAAAGATGAATATTGACAATAATGTCAAATCTGCATGTCTACAATGACAAGTTTTAATGAGATAGACTATCAACAACCACCGGATCCAAAAGAAATGAAAAATATTTGTGGAAGAGGTTATGAGCTTATGAAACAACTAGGATATAGTGGAAAAGGATTTGGTGCTAAAGAACAAGGTATTTGTGTCCCTATAGAGCCTCACACGTAAGAAAAAACTCATGGTATTGGTTATTGTCCTATGATAGAAATAAAACCATCAAAAAAAAATTCACTCAATATCAACACTCTTACAAAAAAAACCTCTAAGCCAACTTTAACAATAGTGCATCTTGAATTGATAGACACTAATGGTCTCGATTGTTATCATTTTCAAGAAACAAAGAAATCCTCGCTTAACATCAATGTCATCATGCAAAACACTTATGATTAAAATTTCATAGATTTTACATCTTCCCTTAAAGAAGAGAATAAAATCTCACAATCCAAAGAGTCATGTGTAGGTACGACAACTAATACTAAGTAAGAGATATCTTTGCCAAAAAATAATGAAACATCCTCTACTTTTGATCAAGAAACTATCTTGTTGAGACTCCTCCAAGATCATTTGATATATCTCCCTTCAATAACAAAAAATAAATTCTACTACAAGAATTCATTTTTGCATATCATAGAGTTCATGGTCATTATACTAATGAATGTAAGGCTTTAAGTGATAAAATTCAATGTATCTTAAGGAGTGTTTTGATCTTCCTTGTGTTGAGGCACCTAATTCCTCTAATTGATAATGATTTTTACATGATCATGTTTCTCATCAATCATTTCATCTCACCTTTTTCCTACACTAAGTGGGGGCAAGGGGTTAGGTAGCCTTGTCCTCGTTTGTCACCCGTCATTGCCTCTTTTGGCTAGTTGATCACCTTTCATGTATATGTAAGAGCAAGCTTGGGATGTGGCTAACATGCTTTAAGTTGGCTCACATGTGACATACTCTCATGTATTCTTCTACTTTAAAGGAATTTCTCACAATAATAGTTCTAGCAACCACTTTAAAGTGGGGGCATACATCGACACTCATCTTTCATTGTGCAAATTTTTTCCTTCTTGCAATACGTTATTTTCTTGGTGGTATCATTGGGCTTGATTTCCTCTGAGAGTGTGATATCTCTTTGAATTTTCCTCTCTTGGAGAAATTAGGCCCAATTTTCCCTAAGAAGAGACCTTGCATGAACTAAGAAAAATCCCTTCAAACATCCTTCTTTCTTATTGCGTTGTATTTTGTACCTTATTAAAGTCATGGAGGTATGAATTTGATATGGACCTCTTGGGGGTCACCTAGTGAACAACTTGCTTCACTAGCCCTTGTGAGCATGCACTTTTATTTGCATAGTGGAAAATGAATTCCACTTGTAAAATTTTTTGGACAAACAACCTAGACCTGATCCACAACATGTTGGACAACCAATCGAAGCTTGATCCTTTGCATTTTTCCTTTTCCTTTTTCTATCTTTGATGGTGTATGTTTCCGATTTGGTTATGGTTTCATACATCATCTGCAAGTGTGTTCCTTTGTGTCTATGTTGGTTTTCCATAGGATCTTGATCCTAGGGCTTGGCCACCCTCTTGGTTATTGTCATCCTATCTTACTTTAGCATTTGCACATTTGAACCCCTCTTGATTGCATGGTTGGCTACTTTAGTGTGAGTTTGAAGCAAGTTCATCCTCTCACTAAAGTGGGGGCTAGATTTAGTGTAGGAAAATTCATACCCTTTAATTTTCACACTTCTTTGGGCCTACCTTGCTTTATTTATCCCTATTTATGTCTTAATTGGTCCTATTTTACATCCACAAACTTGATGAATAATATCTTTTTATGGCTAATCCCAACAAACACTAATGGATAAATGATAATTTAATGACTCTGGCTATGTGTTCCTAATTTTTGGGTTAGGACTAAGATGCCACCTAGGGCGTCTTTGTCCCCCAAAGGTCTTGGGACCCTCTTTTCAAGGCACCTTAAATGGGCCAATTTTTGGAGTCTGTGCCCCAAGTTTCAAGACTTGGGACTAAGACGCCACCTAGGGTGCCTTAGTCCCCCATAAGATATTTTTTGGATTTAATTTCAAATCTTGGTAGGATTTAGCCTCCTTTAATTAATGATTTCATATTTCGGCTTGGTGTGGTGTAATTTTGGGATATTAAGCATGAATAAGTATAAATATAAGGTTCATTCACTCATTTCTCACCTAGCAACTTGAGTATTCATTCCTAAGGCAAGTTAATGAGATCAAAATAAATTCTTCAAGCATTTTGAGCCATCATCAAGATTCAAGCATCATATCAAGGATATCCTTGCATCATGTGTGTTTTTAAGCTAACATTTGTGATGTAGGGTTTTGATTCAAGAAAGCAATTCAAGTCAAGATATATCAAGTATTCATTGGATTCAAGATCTACATCCAAGCTAGCCATTTCACACAAGTTTGTAGACTTAATAACAAGGATTTGGTGAGTTTCAACATAGCGCTTTGTTCATTAATCATTTCCCTCCTTCCTTTCATTTCATTTCAGGGTTTAATTACCAACAAGGGGTTTGACCAAGGAAAACCCTCATTTACTAACAATCAACAAGTTTTTCCTCTCTTGCATGTTTGTGTTTGCAGATTTAGGTTTAAGAATTGAAGATCATTTGAAGTGAAAAGTTGTAAAGTTGCATTGCAAAGTTGTCATCTTCACAAAAACTCACCTACAATTCAGATCTGGAAGTTTCAGGACCGAAGATCTAAGAAGAAGAAAGTACATACCTTGGACCTCAAGATCACATTCAGAGATTTCAAAAATTAAATATGGGACTATGTTGCCACCTAGGGCATCATAGTCCTCCCAAAGGTATTTTACAGAGATTCTTTCAGACTCAGTTCCAACATCTGAAGATTCTATGTCTACCTCGAAAAACAACAACGAGACTAAGACAATAGTAAGGGTGCCTTAGTCCTCCCCAACATATTTTGACAACTTCTTTATATTTTTAGAATCCTCATCACATTTCCAGACTTCCTAGGTACACATACCCTAACTTGTTTAATTTCATCATTTACACTCATCATTTAGCTTGCATTACTGGGTTTTGTGATTTGAATGTTAAATTGTCTTTTCCAAGATTTTTCTTCGTGGTGAACCCCTCAAAGTTGAAAGAACCCCTAGCTATGTCTTCCCTTTTGAGAATGGACTCACCCTTTGGGTTGATAGTCAATCCAATTTGGGATCCTAGGACATTATTGAATGACCTAAGGAGCAATAGGGGCATTTCAAACCCCCTATTTTCTTTATAGTTCAATTACCATATGGGAGCTTAACTTAGGCATGACTTTCCCATTGCCAATTACTTGTCTGTGTGAGTACATACCAGTTGGGTGTGTGTGTATTTCACTGGTGGATCACCTAGCGAATAGCCTAAGGTTCCACTAGCCCTTGTGAGCATGCATTTGGTTTGTATAGTGGGCATCGTGTTCCACTTATAAATATTTTTTTGAACAAACAACCTAGATCTGATCCACAACGTGTGAGACAAATGGTCTAAGCTTGATCAACCCCTTTTTGTTTTTATTTTTAACTCTTCTTTATGTCATTCAGAGTGTATTATTGTGCCTTTTGGTTTCTTCATATATCATTTATGTTTGTATTCTTTTGTTCTATGTTGGTTTTCCATAGGATCTCAATCCTAGGGCTTGATCATCCCTCTTAATCATTGTTGACCTATCTTACTAGCATTGGTACACTTGGACCCCTCTTGATGCAAGTTTTGCCTACTTTAGTGTGAGTTTGAAGCATGTTCCTCCTCTCACTAAAGTGGGGGATAAATTTAGTGTGGAAAAATGTATCCCTGTACATTTTCACACTTGTTTGGACCCTCCTTGCTAAAATTCAGCTTCTTTATGCCTTATTTGGTCCTATTTTACATCCATAAGCCTTATTTAATGCATCTTTTCAAGGATAATCCTAACATATATCAAGTAACCAATCAAAATTTAATGTTTTTTGGTTTGTATGGCCTAGATTTAGTCATTTGACTCATACACCACCTTGTGAGTATGGGTCCCACCTAAGTTTCGGGGCCTAAACATGAATCTGGCATAAAACTTAACATTTCTTGAAATTTATGTCTCAAGATTAGCCTATCGGGACTCATATTCCCCAATTAGCGTATGAGGCATGCTTAGCTTCGACCTATTTTTAATTCAAATTCTTGGTGTTATTTTATTCTCCTATATCTGATGTCGACTTATAGTGTTGTAATTTCAAGAAATTTGGCATAAACAAGTATAAATACAAGGTTATTTCACATATTTTATGCTAGAAATTTAAGTGATCTTATGAGAATTCAAGAGAGTACTATAAAATCATTCAAGAGAATTCAAGAGTTAATTATCAAGTGCTTTGGAGCTATATTCAAGATTTCAGCATCATGTCAAAGTCATCATGCATCATGTTTTTTCTTTAGCTAACATTTGTGATGTAGGTTTCTATGATTCAAGCAAGCATTCAATTCAAGATCCATAACATACAATAAAAAGTCAAGAGCTAAATTTATGCTAGCCATTACATACAAGATTCCAACCTTTTATTCAAGAGTTTGGTGATTTGCAAAATTGCATATTTGTTCATTCATCATTCCTTCATTCTATTTGATTTCATTTTAAGGTTTGATTACCAAAATAGGGTTTGACCAAGGAAAACCCCTATCTACTAAAAAAACAACACTTTTCCCTCTTTGTGATGTGTGATTTTCATATTTATGTTGAATATCCATTCAAGTGCAATATTGGAGAAAGTTTTCAAAGTTGCAAAGTTGTCAAAGTTGTCATCTACATTGCAAGATCACATAAAGTCGTCTACAAGCCCTAATTTAGTGTTTCAAACTCAGAGATTCGAAGTGAGAGAAGCTATAGAAGATCACTAGAGGATTTCAAAATTTTAGATCAACCCAAATACTAGGACCAAATCACCACTAGTGGCGTATGAGTCCCAATATACCAAGTTTCAAGCATTTTTTGTAGATCCTAGTTTACTAGTTGAAGATTTTGGATTCAACCCGAAACCCTAAACTGGGACTAAATCACACCCATTGGTGTATGAGTCCCAATGTGTATTTAAAGTTACATTTTTGGGAGTGAAAACCTCTTTTCAAGAATCTTCCATTTTCCAGGTGCACCTTTGTGCTTTCTCAGTTCATTATTCTGATTTTTAGTTTCATATTCTAGGTTACATAGTTATATTTGCACATTGCATTCATCTTCTTCTTTACAAGCCTTTGCTTGGTGGTGAAACCCATTTTATCTTTAATCACACCCTAGGAGACATTATATCAGACCCCCCTTCTCAATTCAATGATTAGATTGAGATCTATAAGGTTTCCTTGAATGAAACATAAGTGAAATAGGAGGAGGAACCCTAAACCTCTTTGGTTCATCTCCCAAAAGGTGAAGCACTGTTTATGAGATTTCACTAATGTTGGATAGAGACCTAAATATATACATGAACGAAAGAGAAAAAATTGGTAAGATAATATTTAAAAAGGTTCAGTCCCTAATTATGCTAGATAACATGAAAGGGCTCATTCATGAGATAACTTTGAATTTACAAGAAGTATTAAAATAAAAATAAAGTGAATGTTTGTGAGGCTAAGAATATAGTAACTCTTATAGATTTTTAATTTGTGAAGAATACTTTGGAAAGGAAGATATTATAATATCTATAATTGATCAAAGAAAGAGATAGGGTCATCAAGTTTGTAGATATGGTTATGGATGCATCTAAGGAAAGGAAGGAAAATATTGATGAACTCATATTTGAGCTTAATTTCACCAAGGAATCTTTAGAAAAGACCCAAATGAAACTTCTAGAGGAAAAATAAATTTTGATGTTGCCACAAATTTTAAGGAGCAAGAGAATAAATCCAATTAGAAGGAGAAAGATAATAAATCTAATTTCAACAAGAAAGAGAATTTGTCCAAGCCCAAGAACATTAAGTAATAGATTTAATAACTTTAAATTCTTTGAGAGAATTATGATTTATAAAAAAATCAAGAATATTAGAAGTTGCAGTGGTTTTCACCTCATGGAAAAATCACATTATGAAGCTAAAATTCATGGATGAAGAGAAAGAAGTAACACTTCAAGGTATGTTGGATGGAATCCAAATTATGACTACAAAAAGGGGAAGGGAGGTATATTTATAGATAAATCATATGTTTCAAGTATAAAGGATTATGATTTATAACAATTTTTAGGAATATTTAAAGTTGCGAGTATCGAGTTATGTTTGCAATGGTTTCCTCCTCGGGGAAAATCACACTATGGATCTTACATTTAAGGATAAAGAGAAAGAAGTAACACTTTAAGTTATGTTGGATCTAGAATCTCAATTATGGCTACAACAAAAAGGAGGGAGGTATGTTGTTAGATAAATTAAGGACTCAAACAACTCAATGCATAGAGACAATAGAAGGTCTATCCTTTGGTAAGAGATGTTATTATGACAATATTTCATTTATCTTGGATCTACTTGTATAACCTAAAAATTGACTTTGAAAGTGAATAATAAACAACAAATAAATGAAATTCATAAATCAAACTCACAAAAACACACTAATAGAGCATAATAAAAGTTTCATAATCAAATAATACATCAAAATTACACACACACACAAAGCCTCACACAATAGCCTTATCATAGCTCCATTTTTCTCCTATTTTGCAACTTGGAGAAGAGGCATAATGTTGATTGTTCTTAGATTTTTATCACAAGACCTTTGGAACACTATGCATATAATTTTTTTGTAATGAGTGAGAGAGGAATAATAAGATGAATGATAGTTGAATTTATATATTTTTACCAATCAATAGTTAGGATTTGATGAACGACTAAGAAAATCAATGGCTAAGAATAGTTGAAAGGAATTAATGAAGAGTTAACTAACTTCTTGATTGTAGATAATTAATAATATTGGCCAATTATGAGAATTTAATAAAGAGATAAGCGTTAGATGCACATGAAAACTAAGAGGGGGTGAATCAGTTGTATACTTTAAACATTCAATCCCTTAATATATTTTTAAAACCTTATCAACCATTAAACCCTTATTAAGCATAAAATAATATAAACATGAGAAACAATAATGCAAACACAACAAACACATATGAACACCATATTTAAGTGGAAAACCCAAGAAGGGAAAAACCATTGTGAGGATTAGCTCACAATATAAAGTAATAGAAACACCAAATACAATATGCTCACTTCCAAAGGGTTGACTACTCAAAAGAAAGAAGGGCTCACTACCAAAAGAATCACTGTCTACAAGAAATAAGAACAAACAACTCATTCAACAGACTAAAATGTAGATACCTTCTGCTCACTACATTTGGGAGTCATAGGCATTAAGGCTTGCACTTAGATCATCACAATTGATCACTTTTGCATCTTCCACATCACACACATTCTCTAATTCATTCATAGAATAACACCTTTTATTTATACCATCTGTGACCTAAAAAAATCTTAATGAGGTCGGCCTTAAGGAAACGCATGAACATCAACCGTGCAACATCAAATAGGTTGACACCAAAAAGTTTGAAGGTGTAAATAAGTGAAGTAAGACCATGCCACAAATTAACTAGGGCCCAAATCTACATCGACACACTACACAACACTTCCAAAAAAAACAATCATCCTCTTCAATTAGTACTAACATGATAGGTCGGCCAAACCTATATTAACTCCATTAATAATTAAGTTCATGATTAACTAGGTCCAAGTATGACTTCATGGACCATGGAACAACACTCCATAATATCCGTAAAAAATCTCAAAATATTATAGCATCATTAGAATATTTTGTAACTCTACCACAACCACCTGAAATTGAGAACACCAACATTATGTGCAGCCAAACACACTGGCATAACCATCCAACACACTAAATAGCTTTGTGGAACACCTTAACACTTGAAACTTCAAGGGGAGGTATATACAAACAATTCAAGCACATTCCTATATCTATAATTCCTATATCTATAAGACAATAATACTCATTGTAGAGAAATGTAGAGCAATCTCATCTCTTTTAAACATCTTGTTACACCAGACAAACATATTGTCAAACATAACTTTCACTGTAGAGCAATATAGAACTCAAAAATTTGGAAACAAAACCTCTGAACACCTCTAATCATCATATCCAAACCATGCAAGCATATATTCAATCATGAATAAATGTGGAGCAGAACACTGAACACCACTCTATCACATTAAACTCTCTTTTATTCAAATTTTCTCAAAATCACTTGGAAACCAAGTGAACCGATTGCATCAACAACACTACTAATATCTCTATAACACATCTCCAACATCTAAAACACATCTCATCAAATATAAGACATCTAGCTATCACCACTTCTGCAACTTTCCTAAAGTAAGACATCAATGACAACACCAACAATATTGTGTTGACATTATCAACACTAGCATCATTTTGACACTCTCTTCATACAAGGGGTTGAAATAAATGACATACCCAAACAACTCACCAAAAACTCAAGCTTCCAACAAAAAGTCTGATTGATTGTTAGTAAAAAAAAATTGATTGATTAGATAACTAAATTGATGGAGTGAACTTGAAGTGAGTGAGAGTTGATTGGTGAGGTGGAAATGCATGATTAATTAATAAACAATTAAATAAGTAAATTATTAATTTCATGTGCAAAATGGGAAATAAATAAAATAATTAATATTATTTATTTTCCAAAATGATAATGTTCAGAAGAATAATTAGATAATGAAGAAGTGGGCACCCAAGATTGATAGTCTGCATGGTATATACAAAAGTACAAGATTTGAAGATGGTATTCTAGTTAAAATTATTTCTACTTTGAATACAACCAAGTTGGTATGGAAAATGTAAGAATACATGATAAAATTTGTACAATAAATAAATATTAAGCTCAAATATTTTGAATGCATAGAAACGAAAGTCATGCCTAGCATCCTTGATGAAAATCTAGAACTCAAATATTTAGATCAATGGAAGGAAGGCTTCAACATAATGATTCCAATCCTTGTATATTTCAACTATGCTAATGATGATGTGGACATTGATTTGTTAAATTCCACTATAGACAAGCTAGTCTCTTCAGATGTGGGCTTGAATAATTTTTACAAAGAGACTAGGGAGCTATTGAATGCAAAGTATATTGAATCTAGGTATAGTGTTGACAAGACACTCTCATTCAATGACCAACATAAATACTTTATGTTGGATGGGATGAAAAATATAATAAATTGCAATAAATATGTGACCATCAAATCATTAAGTGCCTAATGAAATATCCAACTTATGCAATGACATGAAATTTTGAGTATCTAATTGTCCCTTAGATATTTTATAGTTTTGAATTTTTTGTCTTTTGTGGTGTAGCCACCATCACCTCCAACGGGTTCCTAGAAGGTATGTCTACAAGCATAGGATATGAAGTAAAAAAAGAATATTGTTCACTTTCCCTATTTTTCTTCATCATTTCCAAGTCATAAATATCTTCTTTAACAATGGTCAACATAGGATCATGGGGGCCCAAACTAGGCCCTTAAGTGGCAATAAAATTTAGAAAAACCAGAGTTAGGCAACTTGACATAAGAAATTCAATAGGTTATTAGCATAATTTGAAATATATATAACAAACTAATTTGTATCAAATTGGATTTATTTTCTATGATACTAGTCCTTTTTTGGAAAACAATAAATCTATTTGGTGAAAATTTGAAATTTCAATGTAGTAGTACTATATTTTAAAGAGAAAATAAAAAGCAGGTGTATGTCTAACCGAATTATGTACAATAAAAACATACTTTTAAATAATAATAATAATATAAGTAGAGGACACATGCCCGGATGTGTTGCATTCCTTTTTGTAAATTTTTTGTAAAGTAAATAATTAGTCATGAATTTTTTATTAAATTTTTTTTGTCTGACCAAGATAACTTGGTCAAAAATTAGTGCAGGTGTATGTCTGACCAGATTATGTACAATACAAACATACTTTTAAATAATAATAATAATATAAGTAGAGGACACATGCCCGGATGTGTTGTATTCCTTTTTGTAAATTTTTTGTAAAGTAAATAATTAGTTATGAATTTTTTATTAAATTTGTTTTGTCTGACCAAGATAACTTGGTCAAAAATTTATGAAATTATTTTTTTCCTTTTTATCCTATAGTATGGGAAGCATAGAATGTGGTACATCTTTTGGATTCAAAAAGTGTGAAATCTTTTGAAAATTATACATGTTTTTCAATCAGCCTATTAATCGAGACTTTAGTCATAATCCATGTAGAAAATCAATAATAATTATCTATTCAATTCAAAATAAGGCATATCTTATTTTGTGGAAAACTGAAAATTTCTTAATAAACCATTTTCATTTCATCAAATTTAGATAAAAAAAATCATCAACCACTTTTTGTCATATCGCCACTTTTTGGACCCCCATGATCTTGTAGTCGCCCACAAATTTTATAAACTGATTTGTCCTCTAGTGTTGCACTTTTTGTCTTCTACAAAGTAGTTGTACACTATTTTGTTTCTAATTCTTAGGACAATATTATCAAAATTAAAATGTGGCATATATCCATGGATTTTATCTTGTTTCTCCCTTTTTTATATTAAAGGGAATTCTAATCTATTTTTTAAGGATCCTAGACTTTTGTAAGCAGAGGAAGTTTATCTCAGGTCTATATTTTGTCTAATGTAGGTCTTCTAGGGACAATTATAGATGTAATTGTCATTTTTGTACAAAAATAGAAATTAATAATAACACATTGTGATAATTTCACAATCAATTTTCTCCAAATTTATATCAGTTTCTCTTATAAATAAAACTTAATCAAGGATCATTTTAATTCATCATTGCTTTCAATACAAATGAATATTTCTTGTATAGCTTCTATTCATGAGATACATTAAATTGTTGTAGATCGAGAATATTGATATTTCTAACATATTCAAGGATTTCTAAGTAGAATTGGTTGTAATTTTAAAGAATATCACTGTAAGGAAATGATATATGAGCTTTCAAAGAATTTATTTTAAGTTGTTTAAAAGATAATTGCATTGTTTTTGACTTTGTAACCTAGGTTTAAGATAGCAGTATAAGTATGAATAATGATTGCATATCCATGGTCATTACATTCTGAATCAATTTCCAATTTATTTTATAATTTATTCCTTAAATTTTATTTCATGTTCTCAGGTCTAATGAAGCAATAGTCTCCAATAATATTTCCAATTAGGTCTAATCTGTTTGTAATCCTTAGCACATTTTATGAGGGAATTCCTATTTGATTAATATCTCGGTATGAATAAAGTGTAAATCCATCTAATATTGTTAAGGATCACTTTCTAGGTCTTGCAAAACATAAAGTGTTGAGGAGAAAAAAAAGAATCAATATATTGTTTGTTGGCCAACCTCTTGAAACATTTAAGCATTAGAATTGACAATCCTTTAGATAGATTCAAGAATCAATTGGGATTTTAAACAAACCAACATAATTAATTTTTTTATTATTCTAAATTTTATTAATTGAATCAATTCCACTTAGCTCTTTATTTCTCCAACTAATCTATTAATTTTTTTTTCTATATTTAATTGATTATGCTAATTAACCCTCTCTTAAATTGTTCTTCTAGTTTAATAATCCATATTATTTCTAATAAACAAAACAATATATTTTTAATCTCAATCATCCAATTGAAAAATTACGATCAAAATCTTGACCCTTAATTTCCTCGCATATGTACTCATCCCACTCCATTCTTCCACATATGTGATCACGCTTGACTCACTGCACATCATGTTCCCACATGTGTGAATATTCTTGACCCATCCTATTCTTTGTTGACACATGTGTGAAAATTCTAGCTTGGAGGAATCTTGACTGTTTACCTCATCCTTTAATCTTGACTTGTATCCACTCCTTTCCCACATATGTATGTGTAGTGTAGAAAAATGTAACCCTTTAAATATTCTCACTTGTTTGGGACCTCCTAGTTTAAAATTAGACCTAATAGTGGCTTAATTTAGTGTTGTTAAATGCACCTCTTTACATTTACACACTTATTTGGGCCCTCTCAATTAAATTGAGCTTAATTATGCCTTGATTAGATCTTTAATTCATTTAAAATCCTAATTAATTACTTTTTCTGAAGGGGAAACCTAACAATAATTAATTCCTAAACATAACACTTTACATTGAGCAATGTGTGTTCCAGGTATAGGGACCTAGGACCCATTCGACCATGGACGAATGGGTCCTCCCTAGAACATTGGACCTAAATTTGAATTATGTTTTTGAAGGTATTTTAACATCTCTAAATTTATAATTCAATGTCGGCTTGTGATATTTGAATTTCAGGAAATTAAGGATACATACCTATAAATACAAGGTTATTTCACTAAGTTTCACCTAGAAATTTTATGAGCACTTTTGGATACCTTCAAGAGAAATTAAGGGAATTCAAGAGAATTTATATTAGATTTTTATTGCACCATTCAATATCTATTCATCATGTCAAGGCCTTCTTGCATCATGCATGTTTTTGGAGCTAACATTGTGATGTAGGTTTCATGAACAGTTCAAATATTCAAAGTATTATTTCAAGCAAGATTCAAGTGTCAAGATCCACATCCAATTCAGCAATCTCATGCAATTTGTAGACCTCCTAAGATCTCCATTATCAATGTTTCATTCAAGGGTTTGTTGAGTGGTAACATAGCTTTTTTCATTCTTCATTCTCTCTTTCATTTTGTTATTTCAATTCAAGGTTTGATTACCAAAATGGGGTTTGACCAAGGAAAACCCCTATTCACCCAAAAAAAACACTTTTCTTTCTTTTGTGTGTGATTGTAGACTTAGGTTGAATAAGACTTGAAGACCCTTCAAAGAGAAAGATTTATAAAGTCATCAAAGTTACAAAAGTTGTCAAAGTTGTTGTCAAATCATAGAATTTAACCTATAGATTGGATTTTTGACTTTTTGACATTGAAACCTGGAAAAATCAAAGCTTCAAATCTACACCAGAGGCTCCCAAAATATTGGTACAACCCCTGTACTTGGACCCATTTCTTGATGGGTAAGTGAGTCTCAAATTAGCTTCCAAAAAGCTCTTTTTGTGATTGGTACACATGCTTATGCCCTTCTCAGATCTGCATTCTATTTTTTGTTTCTATAAATATTGAGCTTAATCTTCAAGTTTCAAGTGTTAGATTGCAATTTGGTGTTGATTTTCTATTTTTTAGTTTTTCTCTCAAAAGTGTTGTTTGACCTTAACCCCCATCCTTCAGTCATAAGGAAATATGAAGATTCTCACTTCGGGTTGATTCACCTAAGGGTTGTTAATCAATTCTTTATGGGGATCCCATTTCCTAAAGAAATGGTGAGAAATAGGTCCCTCATTGTTTATCAAATCCATTTTTTTCATCAAACCTATTTTTCACCATTTCATTTTGGTGAACTCGATGTTTGAGCATCATAAATTGCTGATTTGGGGTCTATCTTCAATCCTAGATCTAGGTTTTGCATTCATTTTTATTGCATTGCATTGATATGCATCTCATTTAGGGTTGTTCACTTGCATTATTCTGTATCTTGTTTAGGGTTTTAGGTTTGCATTTTTGCATCCTTTAAAATCTAGAAAAATTAAAATATCAGTCATTTTCCATTGATTTTACATAGCATTGCATAATCAATCATTTACATCTGAAAATTGAATTGAAATTGCATCTCAAGTTAGGTATTTTTGCTTGTCATTTAGTACTATTTTGGACTGGCATTTAGACCTAATTTAATAGAAATCTGAAATTGTAACTCACTATTTCAAACCAAATTTTGAAAACCGTAGAAATCATCTCAGAAACTTGAAAATTAATTTTTAAAAACCCTAAAGTGAGACCCATTTTCCTATGGGAGAATGCATCCCTAATCAAGGGTTTTCCTAAAATTCTAAGAATAAAAATCACTAATTCTACCTTCTATGCTTTTTTATTCAGTCTCCTATTTTAGTTTTCTAAATTTTTGTTATTTGAAATTGTTCATATTAAGCATAATTGGTCAAATTTAGTGCATTGTTTCATTTCATAAATTACATCTAAAAGACATCATTTTCACGATTTTACATAGCATGATTAGAAATTTATCTTGTTTTAAATCTGAAAATTGTTTTTATATGTTTGCATTTCACTTTACATTCTAGGATATTTCTTTGCATTTTACCTCTTATCCATTTTGGGTACACCTTGTGTTCGTGAAACTTGTATGAGCTTCACAACTTGGTGTCCCATTGCCAATACTATCGTGAGACGTAGTTTGAGAGTCATGTCATCCCATGATACACCATTTTCCATGGATCTTGGCTTTTCTAACTCTTTCACTCATAGTGTTGACACTAGTCAACCCACTATGGATCATACCATTAACACTTAATTTCCCATGAATTCCCTATCCACACCTAATGTGACTGATGTGGATGCAATGATTGCTAATGTCCCTCCTGAGAACCTTAGAAGAATGGATGAAGAACTTGATAAGTTGCAAGATTTTACGAGTTACGGATGCAATACTCCTAGTGTGGCTACTATTGTGTGGTCTCACAACATGCCCCAAGATTGTAAGGCTTGGTGACCCAAGTGAAAAACTAACTCTTATGGCAGTTGTTGGCTAGTTGAAGAGATCGGCGGAAGTTAAAGTCAAAATATTTTATTTTTTTAAGTACTTCATGATTCAAGTGTACAAAGTACCGAGTACTGGGAAGCCAAAAATATAAAAATGGTGATGCAAGGTTTAGAGCGAAGTGTTTCGGCCTGAGATCAAGGGTCTAGTAAAATGGAAGTTTTGGTAAAATTTGAGGTCCAAGAAAATTTGTTGGGAAAAGTTGAAGTACTGGGTACTAGGTACCAAGTAACAATGTTGGTTTAAAGTTAAATGTTTAATGTTGCCTGAAGGTATGAAGGTCTGGTTACTAGACTTAAATAGAATAATTACATGAGAATATGATTTTAAAAGAGTGATATTTATGATGAGTTTAAAATGGTTTTGTTTTCATGAGAGTTTTATGAATTTTTTAGAAAGGGATTTAATGTATGGAATTTGTGCTTGCAGGAGAAAAAAATTGTGATGCAACATTCGGGTATGGGTGGTCAAGAAAATTTGGATCACGAATAGAATCATATCTAGATCAGATGATATGTTTCGAGAAGTTATATGCGGAGGAGCTTGAGTTCATTAGAATACCGGGGATACTAGTATTACGAATGAGGCGAAAGAAGGCGCCAACCTCTGATGTGATTCATTCCTAGGATTATTAAGCCTGAGTCAGAACTATGATGTAGGAACAAGATGATAAAGCAATCATTCTAAATATATGGGAAAGTTCCTACATACTATCCGGATTCAAGTTACTATCCTGGCTATAGTAAAAAAATAAAAGACCCGAAAGATATTAAAGTGCTAAGAAAGGTTGACATTTGTTGACTTCACTAGAAATTCTCTTATCAGTTGTCATATTCCACGTGCCTTGTTATGATTTGTCTCTTGTATTTCCTCTCATGTATTTGTCTTATCTTCCTTGTGTCTTGTTCTTATAAAAGGATGAGAGATATTTCATTTTAAGTTAAGTTCAGAAATTTTGGATGTTGAAAGAGCCAAAACTTCTTTAAGTTTTGTTCTTTTTTCCTATTTTTTGAATCATTCCGGATTAAAAACTTGTATGCACATAGAATCTAATCAATATTAGAGCTAATTTTAAAGCTACCACCTGGTATGAAATATTTTGTAGCTGGTTGTTTGTTCAGCTAGACAAGACTATATGCTACATCATTTAAGGGTGCATAAAGAACCTACCCGGTGTCCAAATAAACCTCCCTTTCTTTAAAATCGCACATCATTCTATGCCTAGATGTGAAGCAATCTAGTGAAGTATAAAGTGTTTTTCTTTGATATGGTTATTTCTTGGGGCATGCATGGATAATACCTAAGAAATATTTTACTTTTAAAGTATTTTTAATACTTTATTTTAGATTAGATGTTTAAATTTCAGAAAATTTTCCAAAAAATAGATAAATGAATGAAAATTTTATTTCAAATCTTTCATTTCATAATATTGCTAAATTCTTAAAGATAAATCTACTTAAGTGATAGAAACATTGTTTGAAATTCATGAAATATTATTGCATATTTGTTGATTTCATGAAATTGTCTGATGACCAAAACGAGAATATCTTTCACCAAACCTTATGATTCCTTTTAGAACTAGAAATCACTATTTAACCCTCATGATTAACAACATTATCACAACGAACCCTGATGTGAACCTAGTATGGTCAAGACCTGACTTAAACGAGCCTTGTGATTAAGCTAATTTGACCTAAAGATTTAGGTTGTCCTAGTTTAGTCTTTCAAGTAAAGATACGTTCCTGCGGTCTATCTGTGAGGATTTATCTACACTATTGGTGTGTGACTAACATCATGATCAATATTTCCTATGATAGATAACATGAGGAGATAATTAATAATGAACAAGGAATAGAGATTGCACGTAGCTTGGCTAATGCTATTAATAAACATGTCCCTACTATAACTAGTTGTGCTCAAACTGTGGGCTATACTCAAAGCCAAGGAGGAATTCAAATTACTCCTTCCACAACCATAACCTCTATTTTGAAATACACCAATCCAACTATTACAACCATACAACCTAATAGAAATGTTAATACTTCCTTAGGTATTTCCACTAGAATCCCCTTTAGCTTTGTCCATTCAAATCTCATATCTCCTAATCCATCTCCCCTCACAAAATTACACGTCACTTTCCCTCCACATACATATAAATGACCACCTTATTCACCTCCATCTTACAACATTAACAATGATCCTATCTTAACACACTCTTTCAAAATGTTTCATCCCTCTAACAACAAATTGCTACACTAAGTCAAAATCAAAATGGCCAACCTTTATAATATGTCAAAATAAATCCCTTTTCCTTGGAGATATTGAGAACACAAATTCCATAAGGTATAGAGATTCCTAGATTTGAGAAATATGGTGAAAAAAGAGATCATGTTAGCCATGTTTCTGCATATGAGACCTTCTGTAGTGACTTCATTTTTTAGGATAAACTCTTGGCTAAACTCTTCCCTAGATCCTTCAAGGATACTACTTTGAAATTTTTTTTATCCTTACCAAATAATTCAATACATTCATTCAATGAACTTACTGAGCCTTCTACAATCACTTCCAAATACATATGGGTCCTAATATGACCTTGGTTGTTTTGATGACCTGCAAACAAAAGGATGATGAAAATTTCACTGATTTAATAGCGTGGTACCAATTTATCTACTCACAAATAAGCATTAATATTCTTGATGATGACCTTCAAAGGATTTTTATTTCCTATTTGCAAAAAAAATTCCAAACAAAACATGAGATGTTGGAATTTCCCTCCTTCACACAATTGTGTACTATCCTCTGTGATTATCAAAATCTAAATCTACGTCTCATAACAACTATCAACAATTCAAGAAACAAAATAAGGGAATTTTTCAACTTAATCCCCCTCAACCTACTCAACATGTTGATAACCAAGTGGTTGTTATAAAGACAATAAATCCGTACACATTTTCCAATAAAAATAGACAATTCACACCTCTACTTGACACCCTTCATAATACCATGTTGCGGCTCTTAAACTAGAAACTAATTTCCTTACCTCCTATAAGAGATCATGATCCTACTAAGCCTCTACCTTCTAACTATAGACAAAATTCCTATTGCCATTTTCACTGACAAAATGGACGTGATACAATATATTGCAATCAGCTAAAACATCTTGTACAAGACCTCATTGATTATAATATATTCAAATTGGTGGTGTTAATGATCAAGGTAATAAGTTTGTAGCCCCTCCTAATCAAAATCTATAAATCTTTACTAATCCTATGCAAAATCATAACATTTACTTTGTGAAATCTAGTGAAACAAAGAATGATATGATGAATGTTGACACGAATGATGGAAACACAAAGAAAATAGACAATGTGATTGAACGTATTGAAATTCAACCTCATAAGGGCCTAACAAAGATGTTTCTTGACATTTATTTCTCACAACATGACATAATTAAACATGCACCTGATGGTCCTCTTTACATATCTAGAAGAATCAATGACAAGCCTACTAATGGGATATTAATTGATTCCATTTGTGTAGAGAATGTGATCATTGAAGAATTATTGTTTATGCATGAGCTTTATCAAGATACTTATGAAAAACTAAAATAATGGATCAAAACACATAATGGTTTTGCTTGCCCTATGATAGGTTTGATAAATCTTACTTTAAAAGTTGGACCAATAATATTACATGTCTCATTTTCCATCATCCAAGTGTTAGAACAATTTTTTGTAAAGTTAGGCTACCCATGGCTTCACTCTACGAATTTCATCTTGTCACTTGTGCATAAATGCTTAAAGTTTCCATTGGGAAATGAGATATTTACTATGCATCATAGTCACTTTAATCCAATTTCTTCCCATGGGAATTTATCATTGGATTCATTTTGGCTTGAACCTATGGAACCTATTAGGCCTCATGAGAAATTATTTTCCAAATCCTATCAAAAGTTTAAGGAAAAGTGCATAACAAAATTATCCCTTACTAATATACCTCAACCCACAATTGAGTCTTCTATCCTTGATGAAACAATGATTGAACCAAAATACCTTCCAAGTAACCAATACCAAAACATAGCAAATCATCCACCTATTTCCTATAAGATACCATGAGATAACCAAATAAGTCTTATCGTTCCTCCTAAAATCAATCAAGTTTATAATGCTAAAGAGAAAGTGGTTGAACAACCTCCCATGGTTCCTTTTGTTCCCCCCTTAAGGGATGAGAATAAACATATGGTTGATAGACTCGCTCCTACACAATTATAACTTAAAAATTGAATGAAAAGTAATGGAAATGCTAGAGAGCATAGGCGTAGACATTGTGTTATTTCTCATTTGTTACAAGAAAAAGAAGAAAAGAACAACATAAATAATAAAAATCGAAACTTACCTCAAGCAATGCATGATGATTCTCCTCCTTTGTGAAAATAAGAAAATCCTAAACCTCAAACACAACAAGAATAATCATCTTCTATGGATATTATCATTACACCTTCTATTGTTATAAACTTGAATTATGATAATGAAACTACTAAAATTGATGAAGAAGTGCATAGAGTTAAATTTATTGTTTTCCTCTTCCTTGAGATTAAATGATAACAATCATGATGATCCTCCTACAAAGAGTGATTCACCATGTGTTGAACTTGGTGATTGTCCTAGTTTGGCACTTGATGTTTTCCCTTTGTCTAGTTGTTTGTCTTCCACATACGATGAACAAGATTGGGATGTGGATAACCTGCTATAGGTTGACTCACATGTGCCTTACTAATTTTTTCTTTGTTTTCCTTTTCATGATTGTGATAGCATGTGCATAATATGATCCCCTGTAATGTTCTGTTTCATGTATCTTCATGTTCATTCCTCTATTTGTATGTTCATTTTTCTACATGTCATAGATCTTTTATCTTTTTTTTATCTTTTGGGGTTGATGCAAGTCATTAAGAAATTTAGGTCTCTTCAATGTTGACCTTAAAGGATTTTTTTTTTTTCTCTCTATGTGTCATTCTTCTTGTTCCATGAGTTATTTAGGGAATGATGACATTTTAAAAATCTATAATATCATTGTAGAAAAGACATGTGTTGACCTCGAGTCTATGGATCCCTTATGTGTGATTTTGAGATTTCATTTTAGGGGAAACCCCTTCCTTTTTCATGGCATAGCTTCATTTGGAAACATATGACCTGGCATAGCGATTTCTAAATAAGCTCCCATGTCTTCTTTATTGTTAGCATTTATCATTTGCTACTTTAAAGTAATTACTCACAACATGGTATAAGAAATTTCTATAAAGTGGGAGCATACATTGCCATTATCATTTTTGAGATCTTGGACTATATTTCTTATGTTTCATTGTGCGGTCTTCTTAGTTCTTGTGATGTGTCTTCTTCTTTGTGGTGTCATTGTGTTTGATGTCCTCCAAGAGTGTGACCTTTCTTGGAATACAACTTTCCTCTTAGTGGTGATGCTACGCATTGCATTTTTTCCATAAGTGTTTAGCATAATGCAACTTGCTAACCATGTGAATCTTGAAGTTACAACCCTTTTTCATGGCCACCAAGCATAACACACTTTGCTTGTCTGTGGTACCTTGTTTGTTCATAAGTGTTTAGCATAACACAAATTTCTAAGCCTTATGAAGCTTGAAGTTCATATTGTGTGGTTCCTTATTAAATTTATCAGAGGTATAACTTTGGTATGGTATGTGATCCTAATAATATTCTCCAATTTTTCACCCTTGGGGGCTCACCTAGTGGACAATGGATTTCACTAGCCCATGTGAGCATGCATTGTTGTTTGCATAGTGGACAATGAGTTCCACTTGTAAATTTTTTTGGACAAACAACTAAGACATGCTCCACATCACACTGGAAAGTCAAGGATTGATCCTTCTCCTTTTCTTTTCCTTTTTCTCTTTCTTTGATTCTTTGGCATTGTATGATTATCTTGTCATTGCTACATACATATATATGTTTAACATAGGCATGTGTCTCCTTGTTACTTTGTTGGTTTTTCCATGAGATCTTAGATCTTGGAGGCCTTATCACCTTCCTTGATATTTTTTGTCTTGTCTTTCCAAAAATTGTACAATTAGACCTCCCTTGATTGTCTACTTTAGTGTGAGTTTGATGCAAGGTTATCCTCTCACTAAAGTGGGGGCTAAATATAGTGTAGAAAAATGTAACCCTTTACATTTTCTCACTTTTTTGGGACCTCCTAGTTTAAAATTGGACTTAATAGTTCCTTAATTTAATGTCGTTAAATGCACCTCTTTACATTTACACACTTATTTGGGCCCTCTTAAATAAATTGAGATTAATTATGCCTTTTTTTTTTATAAAAGCCTAGTACCTATATTATATTATATAACTGAAATTAAACGATTACATAAGCTAGAATTATAGTACTGAGATTCGATTTTTTGATTAATATAAAGAAAAAAACCACCATTTGTAACATTAACATGCTTGTATCAAAAAGAGGCCCTATTACTTGATATTCTTAATAGACCTCAAGATAATGTAAGACCAAAAAATAGATTATGCATCACTTTATATGTATGATGGGAGTAAAATTTGAACATAATTCCTCCATTGAACCTATATTAGTAGAGATATCCATCCTACCCTATCCTTCACCAGCCTCCAAAGAACCAATGTTCATTGAAGCATCAACCTTGCACGTGATATGATCAAAATCAATGTGTCCCCATCCTTCACCCACAACATCAGTGATTGGAGAATCTTGAATGTCTCTAGAAAGTGCTATTGCTCTAGGGCCATAATGAATATGGTGAGAAAGAAGAAATGAAACTGAAAAGTATTTTTCCTTACATTTATCCACCATCTGAGGGCCGATCTCATGAGGATGGGTGTTGAGAACCCTATACAGAGTCCAAGGGTCATCATTATGTAGGCCTTTTTTAATTGCTCCATAAACTTCTCTATATTCCACTTTTTTCCTAATATATTTTTTAGTAAAGACCCCTCTAATGTAAGCCTTTCCTTTCTCCAATTTGTATGCTTGAGTAACATGTAGAAGCTCATCATCATTGATGTAATTTAAAGAAATTGACTCATGTTGCACAATTGAAAGAAAATCAAAAGATTGCACGAGGTCCATCACATTCAAAAGGAATATGGAAAGCACCTGAGTGGGGAATGGCAGCTTGGTGGGAATCTGGACATAAAATTTAATTGCCTAGAACAATATAAATGCTATCCAATAAGCTTGGACAAGAAACTCGAAAAACTTTAAATAATTGAAATTTTGTTACCTCTTATGAAAAAGGAAGTTCACCCTCCCTGATTTGCACTTCAATTCTATTTTTTTTGTGAAAATATTCCATTGTATATAGGTTGCACACCAAAGATATATTCATCATTCCAAATTCTTCTTGCATCATGCATGTTTTTTGAGCTAACATTGTGATGTACGTTTCATGATCAAGTCAAGCATTCAAAGTATTATTTCAAGCAAGATTCAAGTGTCAAGATCCACATGCAATTCATCCATCTCATGCAAGTTGTATAACTCCTAAAATCTCCATTATCAAGGTTCCATTCAAGGGTTTTTTGTGTGGTAACATATCTTTTTTCATCCGTTATTCCCTCTTTCATTTCATTATTTCAATTCAAGGTTTGATTAGCAAAATGGGTTTTGACCAAGGAAAACCCCTATTCACCCAAAACAAAAACAAATCTCTCTTGTGTGTGTGATTAAAAATTTAGGTTGAAGAAGACTTGAAGACCTTTTGAAGAGCAAGATTGACACAATTTTCAAAGTTTTCAAAGTTGTCATCAAATCATGAAATCTAACCCACTGATAGGATTTCTGAATTTTTGACACTGAAACCTGGACAAGTCAGAAGCTTTAGATCCACACTAGAGGCTCCCAAAATATTGTTGCAACCCTTGTACTTGGACCCATTCACCCATGGGCGAATGAGTCTCAGACCCACTTCTAGAAATCTCTTTTGGTGACTCGGACACATGTTTCTACCATTCTCAGATCCACATTCTATTTTATGGTTCTGCAAATATTGAGCTTAATCTTCAAGTTTCAAGTGTTATATTGCATTTTGGTGTTTATTTTCTATTTTTTAGTTTTTCTCCCCAAAGCATTGTTTGAACTTGACACCCATCCTTCAATCATAAGGAAATCTTAAGATTATCACTTAGGGTGGATTTTCAATAAATTCTTTGTGGGTATCTCATTTCCTAATGAAATAGTGAGAAATAGGTCCCTCATTGTTCATCAAATCCATATTTTGCATCAAACCTATTTTTCATCATTTTAGTATGAGAATGCTCTCCACACATGTAACATATGAGATTGCAATCCTCTACCTCATCTTACACTTTCTAACATGTCAATTCATCTCATAATTTAATAAAACCTCTTCCTTCAATCTATAATATCCCATCTTGTTTTGACACTTGTTAGAAATCTAAGTATCCTATCCTTAAAACTAAATCTTAGGTCTTGAATCCATCGTTTTATCGTAGCCCTCTCTTTTCTATTTGGAAAATCTATTTAGGAAAGGCTTGTAAAAGACATTTCAATCCTATAATCATAAAGATCCATTATTATATCAAACCAAGTAATAGCAAAGAAGCACCTGCATGCCATCATGTTTCATCGTCAAGAACATTGATAAATCATATTGGATTTATTATGTATAGATATTTCTTACACTTTACATTGCATTGTTAATTTTTGTTATTATTGATCTATATTGAGTACATGACTTATTAGTTGGGATTTGGGTCTATTATTTCTTGGGTAAGTGCAAGAATTTGGGCCCAATTTTAGGGAAATTTTTGGGCTTGAAAATAATATTGACAAAAATAGGTACTCATTTAGGACCAAACTCCCAAATCTAAATTTATACCTATATGAAATAGGTACTCATTTCTAATTACATTATATTCTTTCTCCTTTCTAAAATGGGTATGTGTTTTGGAGTGGGTATGCATTTCATAAAATTTGGAATTTGAAACCCATGGATTTTCTTTTGTTTTAGGGTTGAAAGCCCAACTCCTAGCCTTCAACTAGGAACTACAATGTCATGAAAATAGCAAGAGAAAAAATGAATTTAGCAATATGAATAATTTTACTTTATAATTTTTTAATGAAATTAAAACCACTTATAGATGATGATGTCTAGTTTTCAAATATGTATTATTTTTGTATAATTTGACCTATTTTTCTATTTATTAATTATGTTTTCAAGAAACTGATCCATAAAATTGAAGTCATGTATTAGTTTTTTTAATAACTTTTAATTATTAAATTTTCATAAAAAATAATTATATCATCAATCCAAACATCATTCTTTAGATAGAAAAATATATTTTATGATTATTTTAGCTCAAATTATGTTTTGCATACATGAGGGGTTTTCAAAAATATAAATTAGGGCCAATAAAAAATAAATTGGAAGAAATATATTTAGAAAAAAATTATAAAAAATTATCCCCATCAAACATCACTATAATACACATCTTTCCTCAAAAGGAATTAGAAAAGTTCTTTTATTTAGGTCAACCTATGCTTTTCATACATGTCCATGTTATGGCATTTAAAATTTGACTTTTGAACAACGATTTTTGTACATCCTATACAAAATTGATTTGTTCCATCTCAGTATTAGAATTAAATATATATTTGAAAAATAGACTCAAAATTATACATTTCATATTACAAGCCTTTCTAAATATTCTATGCGTAAATGCTTCAATTTTTTACTTTTAAGTATGACAAACTTTAATTTTTTGAAAAAATTACTTCCACTCTTTGACCAAAAAGCGAACCCATCTTCTTGCACTTACATGCTTTTAACTGATATTTTTTATTCAAATAGGGAGTTCACATGTCTGTAATTCCAAATGGGATATTCCTACAATTTTTTCTTCCCCTCCATTATCCTCTTTTTTGTATATTTTTTAGAAAGCATGCTCTAATCAATATTTTTTACTATTTTTTTCTAATGTTGAATTTTATATTTGATGGGATTTTGAGATATTTTATTTTTAAATAGGACTTGCACTATTACCATTGGATCATTATAAAAATGAAATAGCATAATAATAGTAGAAAGATGCAAGGAAAACTTTAAGAAACCCCCCCCTTGGCGAAGGTGTAAAATCCTAGCAAATCTTGTATACTTCTCGATAAAAATATTAATTTTATTGGCAATTTTTTTCGTTTTTTGGGGAAAAAAAATCCCAATTGGTGAATCTTTTCTAATCGCTAGAAGTCTATGGAAAATCCTGGTGAATTGCAAATTTTTTTAAACCAATAAAATATTTTTCGTTGGCGATTAAAACCTTTTTTCAAACCAATAAAATATCTCCATTGGCGAATTAATCCTATTTTCAAAACAGAAAAAAAAATTGTTGGCAATTAAATTTTTTTTTCAAACCAAAAAAAATATTTTCATTGGCAAATTAAACATAATCTCAAACTAATAAAAAAATTCAATGGTGAAATAAACGGATATTCCAATAAAAAATCATAGTGTGGTTGGCGAAAATATCAAATTATGGGACAAATTTTCCGCACATTCAAATTCCTTCATAAAGAGTCTAGAATGCGGACAAGTGCCAACATATTTATTATTTTTAAAGCCAGATATCAATACAAATTAATATAATCCATGACCGTTCGATGAATTTTTGATGGACGACTATAGTTGCATTCCAGAATTAAATCTCTTAAGCACTAGACTTGTGAATTGAAACCTTTGAAATAACACTAGAACCGTTAGATGAAGACACATGGCGAGATCACACACCACTATTCCTTTTCCTTCATATCGCTCATCATAGTAATTGAAATAAACAATGAAAAATGCATGTGCATAAATTTTTTTTTAAAAGAGGGATCACCTAGGAAGAAGGTAGGACTAGGGCTTAAAAACTTAAGGTTTTACACAAAGGATGTAAAGGCAAAACATGGTCGAATTATCAACCTTATAAAATAATTGAATCCTCGGACCAAAGTAATGAAGGAAATATGTGCGAAGGATATTCCATATGTCTATAGCCAAATGTCAACGCAAATCAATATAACCACGAGCGTTCGATGAATTTTTGATGGATGGCTATAGGTGCATTCCGGAAGGAAATGTTTGAAGCTCTAGACTTGTGAATTCAAACCTCTAGAATAACACTAGAACCATTAGATTTCCAAAAATCAATGGTTGAAACTTTAATATTTTTTTAATGATTTAAAGTCATGACTCATTTTTTTTGAAATAATATTGTCGCGTCAACTTATCAAGTGGTACTTGTGAATTAAATGTTAAAGTGTTGAGTATTTGATGTCATTGTGTTTGCTCCAATTTCTATATATACTTCACCAACTTGATGTTCTTCATATCATTTATAATATATTTGGCTTTGATTTATTTCTTCTCTATTCTCAATTTATCTGTGATATGGATTCTTCATAGCATGTCATGCTACCCAATAGTTTTTGGGAGAAAAGAAGTGACAATGCATATGACAGACGAAAGTTAGACCGATTTTTATAATTCCTTGTGTGTAGGTTGAGGATGATATAATTATAGCTGTGGGTAGGGAATGGCTTCAGAACAACCCCAATGCTCTATATTCTGAGGTAGCTTCAGCTTTCTTGTCCAACTGCATGGATATTTTTCTCAATCAAGATTTGGTGAAGATGTTGGCAATATGTTATTTGCAGCCTTTTATTTACTCTATTTATTTGTTGGAGTTTTCACTGGAGCATTACAATTTTGAAAGTGGGTTAGTGCCTATTGGTGGAATCTTCCAAAAAGTGGAATTGCATGCTTCTACAGTGCAGGCTCTTTCTCTAGTTAATATGAGATGGGGTCTGATATGTGATACAAAAAATGAATCATTAAAGAGTCTAGAGTTTTGGAGGAAGGTTTTGGGTGATTCACTTTTCTTCTCTGTTGTTACTTTGTTAAATTTGATTCAACTTCTACTCAAACACCTAGTTGATGGCCTCAACTAATGTTATAAAAAAATTAGTAATGAATTGTGTAACATGTCACGTGTCTATATTTTATTGTACAATGTAACAGTTCTTGTAATATGTATTTTTTGACAATTTTTTTGTGACGATTAGTGGATTTTTGGCCAAGCTGGCAGTGGCTATGTACTATGTACTTCAGTCTTTAGCTACTTAAATTAAAATACTTTTTGTGGCTCCATTCTTGGAAATCCTTTTTTCTTTGTTCAATATAAAAATGTGGCTCTTAAAACTAATAATAATTATCAACATATAATTCTGATCATAAGTGAGAAAAAATTATTGTGACTTAGTAGTGGATATTGATAATGATTAAGGTAAAACAAGCCATTTAATTATCTCTTTTCAATGCATCGAAGTACTACATTTCATTTAATTGAAATTTTGAAGTGAATGCGATTGATTGGATAGCTTTATATTGAAAACTACATGACGTACTATAGAATAGTAGATGATGATGTCATTAATCCAGTGACCTAGTGAAACAAGATTTGTAATGATTTCATATCTACTATTGTTTTAGTGGCAATAGCGATTTTGATACCTTGTCAGCTTGAGGTACAATTTGCATGTAGCTAGATGTCAATTAAACTAAACATTTTAATTATACATGTAAGGCTTAAGTAAATAGGGATCAAGTTGGTAGCGACACTAGTGGCCCATAAATAGGGATAGTGATAGTGGATAGTGTCATAAGGGTTTTCATTATATAGGGTTAATAAGGATTCAGGAAGAAGATGATGTGGTATTATTGGGGATACTGTAAATTTTCTTGCCTCCAATTATGTAGTTATAGAACTTAAAAGACCAATTTCCTTCAAGTTCAGAATGAGTGGAATTGGAAAGAAGTTGATTTGGTTGACCTAACTTCTTATACAGGTTTTGAACCAAGAAGAGGAGATTTGATGGAGATAAGTGCTATCCCAGTGCATCGAGGTTGCAAGTAGAAGATGGGAGCAATTTTACTACCCCTCATCTTCTGCATGACTCTGGTTCTCAAAGAGGATAAGTACATTCTGTATCTTCACAACTCCCTTTTCCCCAACATGGTTGGCCAAGAAAATTCCTCACATTTATTTTCATAGCCACATTTGTATTATGTTGTCACTAGCAGAAGTTTGGAATCATGCATTTATTTTTAGAGTTACATTTGTATTACGTTGTCACCAGCAAAATCTTGGAAATTGAAATCAATTTGTATCCATCATCACGAGCAACAACTTGGAATAAATTATGTCTATGTAAAGTGACATATGTTATTTATACAAAACAAGAGCTTACCTACTCTAAAACTACTCATCTTTAAAAAGATATGTAATAATGTGTCATTGTAGTTCATTTATAATAAAATAAATGGTTGTGTTGTGGTATTCTTCATTATTCATTTACACTTATAGTAAAGAGTTATTTTCTGAGTTCAGTGTCTATGAATCTATTCAAATGAGTTTTTTTTCCTTTAAGAAATTAAGTATTATCTATTTATGAAATAAGTGCATGCAGATTTAAAAGTAAAACATAAAGCAATACAAATGAAAAAAGAAAGTTTCCATCAAATTCACAAAAAACATTATAAACACTAAAAGTTGTCACTCTTGTTAGGGTTTACCGAAATGTTATTGATTTCTAATTTTTTGCTGACCTTCTCCCCCAATTCCTGGTATAATTATTCATTTTTTAAGTCCTTTTCAACATTAAGTTACCAGGCCCTTGGCCTTGATATCAATCCTAGTGCACTAAAGTTTAAAACAACTTTAAAAAACATTTTTATTGTTTTAAGTTTATATCATAAATTACTCAAGTTTCAACCTTTCGATGAACATTTGATGTATGGTTTTAGGTGCATTGCAGAATGAAATGCACAGAGTGATGGGCTTGCAAACTTAAACCTCCAGAATCACCCTATAACCATTACATTTACAAAGATCAACGGTTTAGAATTTGCAACACGTAGACATTTCATTCCCTTTAATGTTCAAATTTTGAAAAAAAAAACACTTTTTATTGCTAAGTATCAAGTACTTTTATTTTCAAGTGAGAGGGTCAGCACATAGGGAGATTTTAGTCTTCAGATTGCTCATTGTAGTGCACCACCCTATTTTGGGTTCCACAGTTCCACTTCCAAAAAATCCATTCCAATTTCCATGACTGTCAGCATTAATCTTTTCAGGAGTCAAACTTTGGGTAAGTGAAAGAATTCCTGCGGCTACGTTTCATCATTTTACATTTCTTAAAATCTTATTTTGTCAAACTTTGAAGTTTGGGTCTAGGGTTGAGAGACTTAAGAATTAAGAAAAATTAAGGAGGATTAATAGGTATTAGAGAATTCACAATTTCACTTTGTATAAGCATGTCTGCCACCAATACCACTAGAGAAATGTCGAATAAAAGAATACATTATGCAAAATTGCTTAAAACCCCAAGTTTCACTGATGAATACCATGATATTTATGATCTTGAAATCTATGGTAGGTGTACCTCAGAACTTATATTTTCATCTCAAAATAAGGTTGCAATGCAAATTTAAGTTAATATTATCAGTGCACTATGGGTAAGTGGTTTAGTGCACATGATGTTACATGAGGTTTTCCCTTGCCCAGAATTTATCATGGTCTGTGCCCAAAATTATGATAACAAAAGAGAAATTATTAATACAAATAGAAAAGAGGAATTGTTATCCATTAATGCAGAAGAACATGGAAAAGTGTTGAGGTTTACAACCGAAGAATTTGGAAATGTCCACATTGACCTAGAAAATCTTGCTAGTGATTATGAAGCAGTGGAAGAAAGGGAGAAAAATGCTTGTAAATAAAATAGATCAGGATAGAAACAAATTGAAAGGTGATCATAAGCCTCCTTATGATTTTGATATTTTTAGACCATGGGTTCAAGATACTATTTCCATGCTAGCATTTTGCCTCGATTTGGATAGAAATTTGGAAGTGGGTGCAAGCCTCCTTGAAATGGTATATAATATCCATTATGGTGTTCCACATGTCAAATATAAATATATTGAGCACATTGTAGTTCCACACATAAACAATTTTTAATGATTAAAGAAGGTGCCACCAAGACATTTAGGTTCATAACCTACTTGTGCTATTTTTTTCTACTCAAATTTAGAGGAATGTTTCAGACCAACAAGTTTCAGATTCAACCCTATAGTAATTCTTAGGAAAATCAAATGCTTCCATTATATGATTGGACCACTAAGATTAGGATGCATGATTCTCAAAGGAACTACAGTCATTTTGTAGACTACTTTTTGGCTCCATTGCATCAAGCAATTACAAATACTTCAATGCCTAGATTGCCTATGTCATGTAGATATTGCATTCAACTAGGAAAATAAATAAAATTGGCTGATTGGTACTTAATGGAATAATATATTGTGCTAAGATTTTATGGATCAAGAGTAGAGTCACACAAAATTCCAATACATGTGACAAAAATGGTTTTTGAATTGAAATTTATGTAAGGAAGATGAAGAGTATTGATGAACTACACTTTTTCAATTAGGGGAAGAAGTCCTTATTTCCTTCTTTACCTTTTTCATGTGGAGGGATCACATTTGAGAGAAAAGCATTTAAGGTAGCACATGATCTTTTGAATTTTTTGAATTTTGATGTTGTTTGTCACTAGTAATATGATCCATGTGACACCATTTAAGAAATGATTGTGGCCAATAATAATGTTGCAAGTAGAATTCAACATAAAAGTAAACCCTTGCTTGAAAACTTGAGAAACAAGGATTCTTGGGATGAAGTCAAAATAGCAATGGAGAAAAATGCTGCTGAGAATGGTATTTCTTTTGAACAATTGTTAGTATAATTTATAGAATTGCATCGAAATACAATTAGGAGGTACACAATTTTTTATGAAAAAAGTGATAAACTATTTAGTAGAGTAAAAATACCAGATTCTCTAGATAAAAAAATTTCACGATAAAAAATTGATGCCTTTTGGTCTATGAGGAAGGAGCTAGGTGATCCAAGAACTCTTGTAGAGTATGGAGATAATGAAGAAGATCATGAGTTTAACAAATTGTGGAATATATAGCATCTTGATGAATAGGAAGAAAGAATCTAATGATGATAGGGAAGAACAAATCCATTTCAATTTCAAACCTAGTTTAAGTGAGGCCACAAAAGAAGCATATACTTCAGGAGCAGCCATAGCTGAAAAAATGGGTTATGAAGGTGGTCCTTTGGAGTCCCAAAGACAAGACCCTTGGATGGTAATAGATGTAGAGGATAGAAAACTAGTTGATATATCTAGCCTTGGGTTTGGAGGTGAAAAAGTAGACCAATGGCATACAAGTACAATTGAAATAATCCAATTTGTTAGAGCTTCAAATCCTAATCCTCATGGTCAGATACAATGACAACTAGGACATGACCATGGTGGAGATCTTAGTGCAAATGGCACTACCACTGGTGGCGATGGTATGGGTAGTAGTACTAGTAGTGGTCAACATGTGCTACAACAAAAAATTACACACAAGAGGACAAAAATACAAGATACCACACAAACACCAAGTGATCAAGGCATACAGAAGAGGCAAAGGATTTTGATAGGTCCAAGTAACACTACTAGTGGATCCACCACAAACGAGTTATTTGTAGGCACTCACCCACTACCAGTTAGTTTGGCTACAACATAATTAGAAACTACAAGTACTCCTGTTCCTTCGCCATTCAAGAATTCCATTGTTCCTATGTCCCTAGGTTTTGATTTCATTAAAGAGTTTAGAAAGAAATCAGACTTGTATAAAAAAAAAAAAGCAACCGATGGAGAGTGTGTGTGTTGTAACTTCAAATCCTGCAACAACCATGGTATTACCCACATTTGACACAAATAAATAAATCATGGAGTATACAATTGTTGTTCCCATAGTTAAAAAAAAACAAAAAAATCAGATAGATCGATCTAAATACGAGGTGACCAATTTTCAATTGGATTTTTTTGGACTCAAAAATACTCACAAAATTAATGTATCAAAGAAGAAAAATGATTGGTGTACACATCATTGCTAAAGAAAGATAGAGAGAAAATAGTTTGAAGACTCAAATAGAAAAGTTACAAGAAGACCTAGCAAATGAGAAAGCAAAGAGGAAAGAAGCAGATAACAAGAGCAATGAATTAGAAAAAGGAAAAACAATCTGCCTCAACATCAACAAGCAAAGAGGATATGTAAAATGAGAGAGAAGTGAATGGCTTGAAGCAAAGGCTAGATGAGAGAAAAAAGAAATATGATAAGGAAAAATCCACTTTATAAAAATTAAGACTAAGCATTGCAAATGGAAATGCATAGCGGGAACAAAAATTGGAGAAAGAGAAAAATAAACGAAATACTGGAGGCATAGCTGATGGAAGAAAAAAAAGAAATTAACTATTGTCAAAATAAGTTATCTAAATTTTGTAGAGATACAATGAGGCATATGAAACAAAAGATCTGGGATGAAATAATGAAGAGGATTGATCATTTGTGTTACATGTTTCAATTGATTGATGCTATCAAACTACATTATAAGAAGCTCAACAAATATTTAGTGGACAACAAAAATGTGTGGGAATTAGAGAAATATACAAATCAAGTTCTACAAATAGTCTACAAATCCAGTGATAATGATTTGAAATCAAAAGGGATTACTAATCAGATTGCTACCTCAATGCAGTTGTCATCTATCATTGAAAAGTTCGAGAATGCATGAAACAAAGGAATATTTGCATTTGGCTATAGACAAGATGAAGGTGGTGGATGAAAAGGTAAGGAACTTCATAGAGCTTGGTTTGACTGAGGCTTTTGACTCAAATGAGCGATTCATTGGAAAGGTTGATTTCAGGAAGAAGATGGAGGGCGCATGGAAGATTGATTTGGACCAGTTTCCTCAAAACCAAGATGTACTGAACTATTTGGATTCCATCAAACCACTGATAACCTTGAATGCAAAATTGATTGAAGAATTCAAGGCACGTTCCACTTATAGTCATGAAATGTTAACAAAACTTCAATTAGAATAAATGACAATTCCACCACTTGAAGAGTGGAAGTTGCTATAAAAGGTGATACATTGATTTGATTTTTGATAATATGAGTTTCCATGTTCGAACTCAGCTATGTGCAGAGTTTTCTTTGGGTAAAATTTTTCATTGCCAATGCCTCTATGTAATCCTTCATGTGAAAATCAATAAAAAATTCAAAATTATTGTTGATGTTCATTTTTGTATATGCTACTATTGTTAATATGTTATTAATCATTGAGTTGAGTGATGAATCACTGGTCAAACCCTCAAAATGTCTTATTCCACTGATCTAATATGTCTTACTTTCGTGTCTTTTGGTCTGAATTACAAAGATAGGGTTTAGGGTTTTATGTTAGGGGTGGGCTTTTACTTAGTATATTTTCCCCTTGTCTAAATTTAAACCCTTCTCTTTTGGTCTAATCCTCTGTTGACCTGTTATGGCCAGTTCCAAGTTGTCTCAGTTATATCTTATGCCTTTGGGTTCATTCTCTTACTGGCCCCTTATGGTTAGAGTTCCCCATTTACCCATCGCACATATTTCCTTCATTACTTTGGTGAGTTTGGTTTGAGGATTCAATTATTTTATAAGGTTAGTAATTTAGCCTTGTTTGGACTTTACATCATTTAATTCCTTTGCGTAAAATGTTCTTAAGTTTTTAAGCCTTGGTTCTACGTTCTTCCTAGGCGGTCCCTCTTTTAAAACAAATTTTATGCATGTGCATATTTCTGCCACTTAATTTCTTGTATTGCTCATCGCCAAAATCCTTCAACCCATCGAGCTCATTACTGTGATGAGGGTTAAGCCTTGATTTTCTCTTATTACTTGTATCACACATCGCAGAAGGTGTTTGGTTGATATGCTTGTTTCCTTTCATATCACTTATCGTTGAAGATCTTTCGTTCTTTGGTTCCACTTCAGCGAAGCGTGATGAACACAAGTTTCTCATTTATATAGTGCCATCGTAGAAAATTTTCGTTGATTATTTTGATTACTATGATGAGTGATATGAAGATAAGGAATGATGGGCTATGATCTTTCCATGTGTCTGCATCTGGTGTCATCACTTGTTTCAATCGTAGCTGAAAGAATTCTCATTTCCAAATCAACTACGATGATAAGCGATGGACTAAGCCTTAAGGATATATCTTTGTATCATTGGGTTTCTCTCTTCGTTGAAGTGAAAGTGTATCTTTGTAGAACTTCGGTGACAAGCGATGGAGAATATAATGAGGAATATTCCTTCCATCTGAGGTGTTTTTTCTCATCACCGAAGTATGGACTTGACTTCAAGGGATTACTGTGATGAGCGATGAGGTTCTAAAGAGCTACTTGGAAACTCCCTGAGTCCCTAGGGTATCATCATTGTTTTAAAACACATTTGGGAAAGCATAAAGCGGTGGTAGAGGAGGACCGTACATCATGTTTTTAATCAAAGAAGATCAATGACTAGAGTTTAAATGTGAATGATAACTTCTCAGTTTGTTAGTTCACTCATGCAAGCTATCTATCAGACATTAGTAGAGAAGATGCTCCAATTCTGAGTTGTAAAGAGGATTTTTTATCACTTTTCTTCCATAATTCCAACCCTCGAGAGTTGAAGAATGATTTAAGTGAAGATAAGAAGAAGGTAGAGCTCTAGCAAAAGAAAATTTCAAAGAACAAGCTGCTAATTTTACCGAGTAAGTTGAATTATGCACCTCTGTGAGTAATTTGTAGCACTGGGTAATTGAGAAAGTGAGTAGATAGCTAGCTGCCAGGGTTTTTTATTTAGGATTATTGATCTCTGGTAGTAAGGGAATTACATTATTGCAGTTGTTATACGTAGGGTTTGGGGGTAAAGGAGTGAAGTTTGTTTGAAATTGAGTCTAAACCTTGTGAATTAAAATAATAGAATTGTAATTCATAGATATCTTGGAACCCTAGTTTTATTGAGCTATAATAATGAGTGAGACTTGTGAATCCTCAGCCAAACTGTAGAGAAAACCTACCCAAAAAAGGGTTAACATTCCTAAGCCTCAAGATGATAAGCCTAAGCCTAACAAATAGCTTGAAAAACCTACAAAGAATAGAGTTGTTAAAAGGCACAAGCCTCAAGATAATAAGCATAAGCTTGACACACGGCTTGAAAAACCTACAAAGAAGAGAGTTGTTAATAAAAATTATCCTCATTTCATGGAAGAGGACCCTAAGGACCCAACTATAGAGGTTAAGATAGTTGAAAAGAGAAAGACTTGTGAGGGTGCATCGACAACTCATTTTGAGGATTTGGCTATTGGGATTGGTGATGTGGTGCTACAGTAGAGTGGTTGGGATCTATTTATATATGTTTTCAAGAGGATGTTTTCTAGTCATCCCACCTATCACTTATGGACGTGACATTGGAAAATTGGTGTGCCCCAATGTGTTTTTGGAGGTGGACCAGATGCTTGAATTGGCTAGGAGCTATGACCCAACTGACAAGAGAATTAAAAGGTTTCTAGATTTTCTTCCTATGTTGGAAATTTCAGGGAGTCAAATAATGGAATTTTTAAACTTGAATCCATCTGCTTCTGAATCCATTATTTTTTACAAACTATATAATGAATATGAGAAAAAAGGTTTTGCATATAAAAAGAATGTTTTTCCAAGGCACAAGAGACGTGATCTGAAGGAGAATGGTGTACCTTTTAGTCCTCTAGAGTTAGAACCATTTGATTGTGATGATTTTGAGGACTATTTCAAAATTATAGACTATGCATTATGTCAGATCCTGCACATGAATTTTGACATAGAAATGGATGTTTCTTTGATGGTTTTAGCAATTGATATTCATAATAAGTATCAAAATAGGGTTTGGGGTTATGCTTCCTATATCAATTTTGAACACTTGCATGAGGATTTGATTAAGTTGAAAGATGCAACCCCTCCATTTTCATGCAAACACTATTCTTTGTTGATGCATATGTTGTTGTGGAAAGGCAAAATGGTATTTAGAAAATTCATGAAATTGAGAGAAAGGGATAACATGAATAATGAGTTGTCTGTGAAAATGTGGACCCATTTGTGGGATGTGCATTGTTCTCAATCTGATTATGCTATGTTTTGCAATGTTTTCAAGTTTTTTATGCTAGACCAGTTAGGCCTAATGCCTGTCTATAAAATATCAAAAGGTGTGAAAGAAATGTTGAGGCCTCTTGAGTATGAGGAGGGAACTGCACAAAAACTCAATTGGGGGGATTGGTACCTCCAGTTTGACTATACTACAATTAGAATGTATGGATCCCAGGTACCATTCCACAAGCTACCAATATATATGTTAGATTGAAAATCCTTCATGGAGATAATGTGGCATCTTGATGCCATGGATAAGGAATGTTTTAGAAATATAAAATCAAGGAAGGAATCCATGCTAAACCCTTACTGTGGTTTTGCGTATTTAACTTGGACTTCAAAGGAAGACCTTGAGGGGTTTGGCTCTCTATTAAACAATCTTAGAATGAAAGAATATATTAAAAGGTTTTGTGACCCTAAAGGGGTTATTACTATTGAGAGAAGAGCAAGAGGATTATCAAGGATACATCATCAATTCCTCTTTCAAGAGGGTGTGATCAGAAACCTATCTTCTGATGAGAAAGTTGCAAAAAGGAAAAGTACATGGAATAAATTTTTTGCAATTGAGGAGAATATGTTAAAAGAAAATCCTTTCTACATTAGTCCTTACTATGAGGTACAAGACAAATTTGTGCAAGAAAAAATGATGCTTGGAGATTTTGAAGATAAAATTTTCTTTGAAAAGGTTAATCTAGCTAAAAGAAGGGCCATGGTGGCTAGAAAAAATCATGAAGCACAAATAAGGAGCTAGCAGTCTCAATCTTCTGCTCAATGCATTGAAGTGCAAGCTAAGGAGATAGGCAAACAACCTGCAGTCACCCCATTGGTGACTTATTATGAAACAAAGAAAGGAGCTGAAGGATATGCACTTGAGGTATCTGTAGAATACATCCTAGTGGAGGAGGAAGTGGCTCAATCTTCTACTCAATGCATTGAAGTGCAAGCTAAGGAGACAAGAAAATAGCCTGTAGTCACCCCATTGGTAACTTATTGTGAAACAAAGAAAGGAGGTGAAGGATATGCACATGAGGTGTCTGTAGAATACATCCTAGTGAAGGAGGAAGTGGATCAAATATTCCCATCTTATGTGTTAAAGAAGATTCTTTGAATATTGATGTTTCTCCAAGCAAAATTGTAAAATGGGAGTATAATGAAGCCGAGGATGATGATGTCGGGATAAAGGATTGTGACAATTTCATGTGTGATGATTCTTTTGTTAAAAAATAATAATTTAGATATTTTGTTATCCATTTGAAAGCCCCTGATATTAAAAAGAGAGAAGAAGAGGCAAAAGGAAAGGTTGACCCTTCTTTGCAAGATGAAGCTGAGGAGGAGGAAGAAAAAATAATGCAAGAAATTGTTTCTATGACACCACTGGGTGCAAGAGCCCTAGATAAAGGAAGTGGGATTCTACTATTTCCTGGATGGGAATTGTCATCAAAAATTTCATTAGATGCAACCAGGAAAGATCCAAATGCCTCCATCTCTAAGGAGATTTTTGATAACAATTTTTTTTGGCTCAAGTTTTAGTCCTAAGTTACATACACTTGCTATTTGGTCTATGGCACCAAACACTTGGAATCTTGATGTGATAAAGTCTATGGAGAAATATATTGGATCTGTGATTGTTAAAAGGGCTACTAAAATGATAGCTACTATAGCTACACAATTGACAATGCATGTTGCCATGTTGGGTGTAGACACAACCCATATCACATAAGCTAATTATAAAAAAATGTTGGATAAGTACAATAAACTGATGGATGAGCACAAAAAGGTACTTTCCACTACTTCTAGTAGATCTAGGGGTTTTCCCTCTCCAAAAAGTTCTGCTTTAGATTTGTCAACATAAGATAGAGAAACCCTATCATTGAAAATTCAGAGCTTGAAGCAAGAAGTGCAATCAGAGAAGGAAAACACAAAGAAATAAAAAATGGAGATAGTCAAAGTGGCTAATGATATTTTTGATCATGTGTTAAAAAATAGAGTAACAAAATTGCTAAATAAATATGATAATGTGTGAGATGCCTACAAAAATATTAATGAGGCAAATGAGAAATACTTGCAGGTTTAGAAAGAATTCCAAAATGAGTGGAATAAGTGGACTGCTAGGGTGGGAACATTAAAAGAAATGATGCCTCAGATGCAAGAAGACCCTGAAGCTCCCACCAAAATTCCTAATTTATTGAAGACCATTGATTTAGTAAATGAAATCACAACTTTTAATGGAAAGTTGGGAATGCAACTCCAAAATAGATTGAGAATGTTCAAAGAAATGGAAGGTTTTACTATGCCCTTGAGATATTGAATAATAAGGGTCAATTAAAGGAGTTTTCAAAATGGGAGCAAGAGTTGGGAGAATTGATTCCTCATTCTAAGATGATGTTGAGTGTTGTTGATTATTCTATGTTGAATCCTAACATAGATAATATGACAGAAATAGAGATGAGGATGGACACATTTGTCAAAGAGACCAGGGTGCTAATTGATGCAAGGTATAACCAGCATAACAAAAAAGTACAGAAGTTGCTCGATATGCAATGGCCAACTGAGGAGGATTAAAACACATAACTTGAAAAATTTATAGATTAAGCCTATGTTGAAGTATTGGAAAATGTTGTATCCCCTCAATAATGAAAATTGATGATAAATGTGGTGATGTGGCATTATGGATTGGGAAATACAATTGCGGGTCTTAAGTCTGCAGGTATGGTGAGTAACCGATGGGAGAAATACAATGCATAGCCTGGAACCAGTACAAATTAGGCTTTTCCTAAAGTATGGATGAAATATTGTTTTCTCCCCAACTTGAATTTTGTGAAAATAATGCAGATGTGGAGAGTCTTTTGTCTCTTCTGTTGTCTTACACTTTTTTTTTTTTTCTCTTTTATGCTTGGTGTACATGGATACAATTTTGGAGCTCATGAATATTGGTACATCAGCCTGAAGATGCCTTTTGGAAGGAAGAATATGATCTCCATTGACAAATGAAAATTCTTTTTTGTCTTATGTAACATTTCCCTCAATTTGGAAATGCAAATATAACTGAAAAGGGAACGTATTTGGTATCAGTCTATTAGAAAAGAAACATGTGCACTTTCTGGCCAGAATCTTGTTTTGCTCCTTCATTTCTATAAGAAGGAATTCAAGGCTAGAAGTATAGGTTCGTTGTTTTGTATTGATCACAAAGAATTTTGTAAAGGAATACATAGAGCATTTTAGAGTCTTGTCTTAGATTTTGAGTCTCTCAAATATTTATATGTAATTTTGATAGCAATACTAGCAATTGAATACAAAATGGTTCAAATTCAAAGCCATTTCTCTCCTATTGTACTTGTTTCATGAATTATGAATAATATGATCAAGGATTATGTTATTACTTATTTGTCTTCATTTATTTACAATGAATTATGAATTAAATGATCAAGGATTTGTCTTCATTGTAGTCACTAAAAGCATTCTCATTTCCAAATCAACTATGACAATAAGTGATGGACTAAGCCCTAAGGCTATATCTTTGTATCATTGGGTTTATCTCTTCACTGAAGTGAAAATGTATCTTTCTAACACTTCGGCGACAAGCGATGGAGAATACTTAGAGAAGGGAATGAGGTGGAAAATAGGCTGGAAAAAGTGGCGGCAAAGATGACTAAGGTGATTGATGATGCAGAGGTGATGGGCATCGAGATTCCAAATTGAGAATGCACTTAAGGTGGAGATTGGTGAAATGACGGCTAGTGCATTTCACATTAAATTTTAGGCTCACTCGAATGAGGAAGATGGAGGTAGGATCTCAAAAATATATGAGCATTGAAGTTGCAAGACACAAAGGCCTTTAATACTTGGTACTGTCTCCATATAGTTGTGTGGGGTTTTTCTTTAAATAGGGGTGATAGAGATCGTTCTTCCCAATTTTTTTGTGCTCTTGAGTCTCGAAACTCTCTTAAGGGGTGATGGAGACTCCACTCTTTCTTAATTCCATGAAACAATAGAACGCATTCCATGGTGAATCAACTGAGAAGTGGTTGAAGGGGAAAATGGTGTCCAACCACCCACTGGTTCTCTAGGTGGTGAAGGGGATCCTGGGTCCAGAATTTCTGTAGGCAACTCACAAGCTCAGCTCAAATCTAGAAATCACCACCATGTTTTAAGTGATGCTCATGTACATGGGTGTGTCGAAAGCTCGAAGGAAAAATTTATGCCAAATGATATTTCAGAATTCACTTCTACAAAATATGGATGCGATATTGGACAACATTGATGGAAACTTCATGACCCCTCTTCCACAACACTACTACATGACCCATGGGAATGAATGGTCGGTAGCAAAATTTTCTTTGGTACGCTCACTAGACCACACAGTGCTCAAAAATTGCCGAGGTGAGATAGACAGGTGCATTGAGTTCCTCCTACATGTAGCAGGTATTCTCAAAGACCAGCTGAAGGGATGGGTGAAGGCATTTTCAGTGGCAGAGGCTCTTGACGGGGAGAGGTAGCCCTCAAACAAGGAGGATTGGGAGTTGGGAATTGGAGAAGAATGGGTAGTGAATAATACCAGGAGTTGGGAGAAGCAAGCAAACCATCCTTCTCATAGTTCTTGTGGTGGTGATTGGTCAGTTATCCAGAATGAAACAAAAGCCAAGAAAACCAACGAGGCCAAATACAACAATGCCTAGTCCTGTGCAATGGTGTGGTGGGTCTGTGTGTTGTCAAACCTTTTTTCATTAATATAATTTTGATTGGGAAATATAATTTTGGGTCTAAGTCTGCAAATATGGTGAGTAACGGATGTGATAAATATAATGCATAGCCTGGAAACAATACAGATTAGGCTTTTGCTAAAGTATGGATAAAATATTGTTTTCTCCCTAGTTTAAATTTGGTGACAAGGATGCAGATTTGGAAGATCTTTTGTCTCTTCTTCTTTTCTACACTTTATGCTTTTCTCTCTTTTATGTTTGTTGTACATGGATACAATTTTTGAGCACATGGATATTACTCCTTCTGACTTGAAGCTTGTTTTTCTCCTTCATTTCTATAAGAAGGAATTCAAGTTCAGAAGTGTTGGTTCATTATTTTGTATTGATCATTGAGAATTTTGTAAAGGGACAACATAAAACATTTTAGAGTTTTGTATTATGTTTTGAGTCAATCTGTCTGCATATGTAATTTTGATAACAATACTAGCAATTGAATACAAAATGGTTCAAATTTAAAACCATTTCTCTCCTATGTACTTGTTTCATGGATTATGAAAAATATGATCTAGTATTATCTTATTTATCAAATATTGTGTGAATGGCAATGCAATAGGAATTTATAAGTAGTATGATAAGTGTTGTTTTTTAAAAATGATGCAAAATCACATATAAAATTCAATACCATGGAATACAATATAAAATATAAAATATCATCAACTACAGTTTGGAATATGATTCATGAAGTGCAATATAAAATAAAATATCATGAAGTGCAATGATTCACAATTTCATGGAATACAATATAGAATATCATCAACTACAGTTTGGAAAAATGGAAACTAATTCATGAAGTGAGTTATAAATACCTAAAATTTTCTAATTCACTTCCAAATCCATTTCCCAAATGGATTCAGGGTCCTCAAACTAACATTCAACTTGAGATAAACTTAAAGAGTCATCTTGATTATGAGTTTGCTCTTCATTTTCTTCGGCCTGCATCTCAAATTCAACATTCATTGTGTCATTGTCATTTGTTCCACTGCCACTACTAGTGCCACCAATGCCACTAGTACCAATGTTTGGAATTGGAGTGTTGCACAACCTGGTCCCTCTTCTTTCACATGTGAATCTCCAAATTGCGAGTGCCCTTTCAAAAGGAAATTTTTTCACATTATATGCAGTTATTTTCATCGTCAAGCAATTTTCCGAATTCTTGTCTAGTTTGTTTCTTAAGTTTGATTTCAAAAACTCCAATGTACTGAAAAATCTCTCGTCCTCCACTGACCCCAATATAATTGTTTGACATAAATCAACAAGTTTGAAATATTCTTATATCGTACCACACAATATTTCACTCTAGTCTAAGTTTTTCCAAACCTTTTGTATTGATCCCAGTTCAAAGACCTTCTCCATGACCATGGAATCATATTGGTCCCTCATATCTAATGATAAATTCTTACATTGTTCTCTAAGCTTTTCTTTATTTAAAATTCCTTCTATTGTCTACTCATTGTATGTTACACTTTTCAAAAATTGTTCGATCAAGATTTTTACTTTATCATGAAAATATTTTGGGTTATCTTGGTTTACCCAAAATTGAGGATACACAATACCCATGGCTTCAAGTATTTCATGTCGAGGGAATATTTCATGAATCTCTAAGGAAAGATATTTTGCAATTTCCTTCAAATTATCACTAACAGATTTAACAATGCCATTAAAATCTTCCTCGTTAGTAACTAATTCTCCGATAGAGTGCCTAGCTATCTACAATGGTACATTGGTATCTCATATCCACGTACATAGATACATAAGCGCCCACTTGCATTAAACTATAAATAATTATTAGGATTATTCAAATTAGTAATTTTGCGCCCACTTGCCTTCTTGTGTTAGATCTAGATATAGATGATTGAGGGCCAAGCATGTATGTTTACATAGATTGGTATATTCATAAATATACATAATTCTTTCTTGGGATTTCTTCACAAGATTTTTCATCGCATCCAGCATGGGGAGAAGACTAGCTAAATTCAAGAGTGTCTCTATATCACTTAACCTATGTAAGAGGCCAGGAGATTTGTCTACTGTGCTACGATGCTTGTACATCACTCCAATCAAGGACTGATATTATGAAAGAACTCGTTGTGTTGGTCCATGCAGGGAGATCCATCTAGTATTGAAATCCTTGAGAAGCTTATTTCCTGGTGTTATTCCCTCAGTAAAATTTTGAAATTCTGCGAAACGTTTAGGACTTCGACAGAAGTATGCATAAATCTTGCAGACTAGATTTTCAACTTTTGATACTGTAGGAAACTTGATTACAATTTTGAATGCTAAATTCATTATGTGGGCCATGTATTGAATGCCAAGCATGTATAGTGCACAAGTAGTTTTTAACTTCTTACAAACACCGCTCCTTTGACCTTGCATCACTACAGCTCCATCAGCTCCTATACACACCAGCTTTTTGGCAATTTTCAACTCGTCCATACCTACAATTTCATTCAAATATTTCTTGACTAGTTAAAATAGATTTTGTGATGTTGAAATGTCCTTCATTTTATGAACATAAAGAAGATGAGATTGGAAAACATGTTCTATAGTATACAAATGCATATAGACCCAAGAAGTATTGTCTACCGTAGTAACTTCATCTAAAGATAATGTAATGGGGTTTGCATCTTTAAATTTCTCCTCTAAATCTTCCTTTTCCACTGCAACAAGACAATTTTCCCATTCCCATCCAATGTTTACTGACCAATGTGAGACGGGAAAGTGAGGAACACCCAAAAAAGATAATAGACTAGTATATTCGAGGTAGTCTTTCATAAGATGCCCTCTAGAAAAAATATGAAAAACAACACTCATCTGAACAGTTTTTGAAAAAAAATCTCCTTTCATTACTTTTCCAAATTGAGCCTAAAGTGTACCTTGACATGCAACAAGCTTCAAAATTCTTTTCTTATGCTCTTTATATTCTGTGACATACTTAACATGAAGACATTCTTCCTTTGATTTCCATTGTACGACTGATTGTTCCTTTTTGTCTATGATTTTTTTTTTATAAAATTTACCAATATGCTTTTCTATAGTGTCAAGCTTTAGTTGCAACTTCTTGTCTCTTCCACATTTCCAACTACAAATTGTACACTTGCATTCTATTGCTTTTTCAATATCATTTGCTACCCCCACTGGTACAATGAATGGATACTTTGACAACAAACCAAGTTGAAAATTCCTTGTCATTTCCCACTCGCGCCCCATTTTTTATTTTCCTTTTCTTTTCTTGCTGCCAACATCATTCTGATCCAAGTCAATTATCTCATTCTAGCTAACCGAGGTATCCCTTAGAACATCTTCTACGGTATTTCCATCCTCATTTGATATATTTTGATTTAACTCAATGACAATATAACCTTGAATTTCTGGTGGTGGTGAGGTATTTTGAATTCCTTCTTCATTAATATTTGGTGGAAGAGTTGATGATGTAGCTCCATCTTGATCTGATGGATCAGAAGCGTTTCCTATTCCAAAGTAAGATTGTAGGGTACCTCTACATTTTGGGTGTTTTGATGGCCTCCCAGTCCCTTCACTACCCTAAGGAGTCTTACCCTTGTTGCTCGACATATTGATCTCTCACTTTGAATAAAATATTGAAAAAAATGTCTTCTTGTTTAAGAAGGATAGAGAATATAGATCCCATTCCCTACTTAATATCATCTTAAAGATTGAAGCAAGAATGGAAAAGAGATGAATAAATCTTATTATTATAACTAATAACACTATGAATAAACATGATCACTCACCTTTAAGTCTATGTTTTCGGCTTTCACTGACTTCCGAATTGAGAATCTCGAAAATGAAAAAAATGTGTAAGAATAAAAGACAGTTTTGATTGTATTTATATCAATCCATATTTGGTGAATTTCATGGGATTTTGAAATGGTATATTAAAAATTTGGTGAATCATGTGTACTTATACAACGATACGTTGTAATTTTTGAAGGAAAAATGTGTCCTCAAATGTAATTATTTTTAAATGTTATTGGAAAAATAGGTCCTCATAAGAAACTATTTATAAACTTTAATTGACAAAATGGGTTGTCACAAGCAACTATTTGTTAATTTTAATTAGCGAAATGGGTCCTCATACAATGTTGTTTTAATAGTATTGGAAAATATGTAGGTGTTTTATTACATGCTTTCGGGATTCCATGCGAAAATATTAATCGGTCCATTTGAAATGTGTAGTCTGTTATGGAGAATTCGTTGCTTAAATATGCCTCATAAAAAAAATATTTGGCGAATGGACATGCATTGGACCAATAGTTTGTAAAATCCAGGTGATTTGGATACCCTGTTTGGTGTGATTAATTTGCCAATTTTGCCTTGGCTGATTTCTAGAATTCACCAATTGGCAAATATTCGCCACTAAATTTTTCCCTAGAAAGTTGGTGTGAATGCATTATCATACTACACATGCTACAATAACCTTGAAAAATCAAATATTCTTGACCTGAAATCCAACTCATAGGATTTCCCTAAGTTTTTATAGGTCCTTTTCAATAAAATATTTTAGAGTATGTAATCTCTAGCACATTCGATGTTTAATATTTATTAAATATGTTTGTATTATTTTTAGTGTATTGGTCACATCCTTCATGAAGTAGAATATTATAAAATAAATTGTTAAAAGATGAGAATAAAAAATTTAAAATCATAAACCCGTATTATTAATTCTCTCCTCCAATTCATTTAGATTCCCTCTAATTTTTTTAATATATCTCTACTAGTTTCTTCCCATGCATATTTTTTTATTTCTTCATCATGCTAACCTTCATGTCCCTTGGTTCATATATTATCTAGTTTGAAGCTCTTTTAGATGATAGGCCCTTCACTAGTAAAGATATTTTGATAAATGTTATAATAAAAGAAGAAAAAAATATCACCTTTACCATTCTTTTCTTTGAACCTCATTGTTATCTATTTTCAATGTTTCTAAAAATCCAATTTATTATTTTTATAGTAAACCCAAAGAGATATATTAGTCAAAAAAAGTAGTTGTTGGAATTATCAATTCCTCGATATGTATAATATTATAAATTCAATGGTGTAGCTTTATCTTTTTTAATCTAGTCAAGTTTAATTTTGAGTTTTTTGAGAAATGGTTGTGCAAGAACTTTATACCTAGAAGCATGGACTTGGATACTAATCATAGTAGTCCATTATAGTTTACAACTGAGAATTAAATCATTTTATAAGGCCATTACACTTTGACTCAAGGGATGGGATCTTTTAATTTTTTTGTACCTCCTTTACAATATTCTTCTTGCATAAGAACCACACTTCCCTAACTCATGTACATTAAATCCTAGAATTTATATAGCTCCATACATAGACACCATAGTTTCCTAGTGCTTGTGTATTCTTGACAACATCTCTTTACAAAGGTACCATGCCTCCTTGGTTCTTGCGTAATTAGATCCTAATATTTTTATTTTATTTTTTCCTTCAATTATTTTCCATGTGTGCATATATACTTCTTCCCACTATCTTTAAACAAATTAAGAAATCCTCTCTAGAACATAAATCTCTACCCTATAAAATAGTCATCTCAAATCATATTGTAAAACAATATAGCTAATCCACCATCCCTCCCATCTCAACTTAAGTCATTTTAAGACATTTATGATCTATATTTCCTATAAGCCTCATTACCATATTACTCCTTCCTCCCTTACCTAATCCATCTCTCCATAATTTCATCCTTCTATATTGCTTGGTTTGCACATCTATCTTCAACCTCCCCATCCAATTATCCTCCCTACCCCTTTATCAACCATAATTCATTTAATCCTTTTTCATCAATCAATTCTAAGAAAAAAACCCTAAATACACTTTGATCCCCTACACATATCATCAATGGACTCTAATACAATCCACATATCCTAAATGATTCCTCAACCTAAACCTAATACCTAAACATGCCCTAATACCATCCAACTCTCCTAAATAACCCATCAACCTAACTATAATACCTAAATTCACTCCAATCCAATCCACTTATCCAAAAAACCCCTCAACTTAGCTCTAATCCATAAATGAACTCAATCCCATATATATATCCTAATTTATCCATCAACCTAACCCTAATATAAATCCCTCAATCATCCCATACAATTCACTTATATCCCTATCTGACAACTTAGTTTTCCCTTGTCATTGGTTCCACCCTCTTATTAATAACCAAAAGAATAAATTACCAAAGAATAGTCTAAGTCTAAAACATGTGCCTTAGTAAACTTCATCTATTTGCAAGTACTCCAAATCTAAGATGGCCATACCCAACATCCTATACCTCTCAAAATGCATCAATATACTTTACTCCTCTTGTTGCAATCCATTTTAAATTCTATCATAATAATTTCATCATTCTTAGGATACACCATTCCTAATCCTTGTACTTTTCTTATTGTTAACAATTTTATCAATGGGATAAATTATTTATAATCATCACATTTTTCTTATCATTAATAATACCATTATTATCATCATTAAATCAATCTATAACTTGACCAAAAATAAAATATAAATCCAACCCGACCCCTAATCCTTCATCCATGCTCTCTCACATTCCCTATGTAACCAACATGACTTTAGCATTACAGAAATTTTTAGATCAAGTATTTTTTGGGAATTCATTTTCTTGTGTGTCTATATTTTTTTTTCTTATAGTTCTAGTGCTCCATATACTAATTTATCATGGTGATATTTATTTTCCATATCATGGTTTTCCCTAACAATGTGCCTATTGGAGCATTGTGTTATCTATGTAGCAAGTGAATTTTTCAATTGGTGTTTCATGCACATGGTGCATAATGATTAGTATCCATATATCATGGTATATAAGACTAGTGCAATGATAAATAATAATAGGTTTCTCATTACACGAATGCTATTTTGATAGAAATTATCCATCATAACTAATTTATTTATCCTCATATCTATGTCTTCTTAAATTTAGTCCTTTAGTCTCCTTCATTGATTACTTTCAATCCCTCCTTCCAACACCAAACAGATCACTATTCACTCCTTTACTATCAATTTTATCCATTTCAAGAGTGTAATGATGTTCTTCAGACCCACCCATCCTCTAGAGGGTAAATTACATAATCAAAATAGGCTTATCTCGAAAATTGAAGCATCTCCTGAATCTAAACTTAACTTATTAAATCAATCGATAGTCACACTATCCTTTAGATATATTATTCCCACATCAACAAAAATATCAATCTATCAAGCCAAACAATCTTTAAAATTTTATTATTGGGGTATCATCTACCATCGATGTCACACCTACAATTTATCATCTCTATTCTTCAAGGTGAACAACACAACCTATCACTAAAGCCTCATTCTCTATACTTTTTATTGTACTTTGAAAGTATGCTAATTATTTAAATCATAACACTTTCTCAAAGAGGGGGAATATGTAGAAACCCTAAATTCACTTCTAATTATTCATACTAACTTCCCATAAATTACTTAAATAATCTATTATTCAATAAATTAACCTCATAATTAACCATTATTCATCAGTTATTGTATGATTGATTTATCATCAATTAATACATTTCATTTGTCTAAAGATAATTAATAAATTCACTTAATTAATTAGCTTTATCTCCTCATTCTTCTATCTAATCAATCAATTAAGATCATTCTTGATTGATTAAGCTAATTCATCCTCACATAATATTTTATTCAAATTTAATAATCTACTTCATCAATAATAGATAAACGAATTTTTCTTTTCAATCTCAACCATCCAATTCACAAATAAGGATCAAAATATTAACTTCATTTTCTCACATGTCTCCTCATCCCATTTCATGCTTCCACATGTATGAGCATGATAATTTAGAGGAATCTTGATTCTCCAACTCATCACTTAATAGTTAATATTCACTCATTTGTACTCCTTTCTCACATATGTGAGTATGCTCTCCAAAAATGCTACCTACATGCTTACACATGTGTGAGCATTCTCAATCCTCCACTTCATCTACAACTTGCAAGCATCTTCTTTCATTTCATAATTTACTAAAACCACATCCATTGATCTAAAATTTCCCATCCTCTTTTGGAAATTATTAAAATAATAAGAAGCTCATCTATACAATTGAATCTCAGCCCTTGGTTCCATCATTTGATCCAATTGCTTCATTTTATCATTAAGAAAACTTATTTAAGAAAGGATTCTAAAATCCATTTCAATCTATCAATCATTGAGTATCCTTATGCTTTCAAAATAAATAAATTCTAGGAAAGAAGAACCCACATAGCATCATCCTTCAACTTTGAGAACATATAAAAATCATAATGGAGTCTTGATTCAATTTATTTTATTATAATTTTCATTGCATTGTTACTTACCTTCATTATTTCTCTATCTTGAGTGTAACTTGTTACTTGTGATTTTCTTTTTCATTTATTCTAGCTCATTATTTACTACTCAAATAGGGGTTCCACAATTTGATAAGTGGTTGTTTTAGATAAATGGGATGAATGTGACAAGTATACTTTAGATTGTGCAAGTTTATTAATTAATTAGTTAATTTATCTTAAATAATTTAGGGGGATTTTTAAGAGATCTAAATATATAGTTTTATTTATTTATAGGTTGAGGATATGAAGGGTGAACATAATCTTAAAACTATTGAATTTATTTAATTAAGAGTTAATTATGGAGGAAAGAGGGGTACAAGATAAATCAAGTAAATAAATGATTAAATTTATTTAAGTAATTCTAGAAAGATATAGGAAAGGTTGGCTAAATAATTGGATTTATTTAATTAACACTAGATGAGATATAATCAACTATGGTTGGGTGTTGATGATTTTAGGTGTTGACACCATAAATATATGAATAATGTTAGGATTGGTGATATTATGTTTACAATATTATGACTATGTATCTTAACTTTAGTATTTTAATAGTCAATTATTATTTCGTGTTACTCTAAAAATATGGAAGGGAAACTTGGACATCCAGTATGAAGAGAAATATTATTTTGTAATTAAATATTATTTTCTAGACACTTGGAATATTCTTTGCAAGGTGACATTGAGTGGAAACATATAATTTGACCAACGACAATGCCTTTGGACACTTGACATGAAATGAAAGAGAACTTCATTATTTGTAGTGATGTAAGAAGTGTTTATGATATTGAAAGAGGTGTAGAAAAGTATTGTTGACTATATGAGTGAAGTGGGTAGCATTTTTTTAACATTAAAAGTAGTTATCCTTTAGAAGGTTGATTTTGTCTTGTAATAAAGTTGGACATCCAAGTTCATAATAAAAGTCTTGAAATTTTTAAAAGGATGTCTTGGAATCTTGCCCACATGTCATGAGATATTTTTTTGCATATAAACCACTTGGCTCATGATTTCAATCCATTGTATTGGAAACCATTTATGGTTTCTTGTATTTCTTTTGGACATAAATGGGAGCTTGTTGTAGGAAGAAGAACAATTTATTTTGGAGTTTTAAGTAGGAGGAAGAACAAGTTGTTTTACAGGTTGTAGAAGTGATGGAAAGCTACAAAAATTCATCTAGAGAAGGTGTATTTATATGATTATTTTGAAAGATTAATATAAGATTTGGATTTCTTTGATTGTGATTTGTTTTCTCCATATATAATTTATTTCATGGTTTGCATCACTCGGATGATTTGAATTTGCAACATACTTTCACTTATAATTTATGTCATATTTTTATAAACAAATATAAATGTATCAATCAATTGAAGTCCCTGAAGGAACTAGTGAGGTTTGAACAGGTGTGTAAAAATGCTTGCAACAACACCCTGGGGCTTTGAATAGTGAGTAAAAGTCTGCTGCAATTAAGGGCATCCTTGGATACAAGTGAGTAGCCGGTATCACAAGCGTTGTAGGTGATAAGGTAGTGGTAAGGCAGTGAATTATAATATGTGGCTCGTTCATAATATCTCAAAGGGTGCTTCTTGAATTTGCTCAAAGAAAGCTTGGCTCTGTGTTACATCAGTGCAGCCATGGTTTCTACTCATTTGATATCTACTAATTTTTTGCTCCTGCTCATCACTCTGGTGGGTCAGCAGTAGGAAGATCCCTGTGCAAGTAGCGATGACAATGGAAAGTGTGGTCCCAATGTAATTTTTAAGTTACAAAGAATTCTAAGCCAGAATGTACTTGCCCTCCTGGATTCATTTTCTCTCAAAACTCTCTTCTGTGGCATCAAAATGAGTCCTAGCAGTTGGGTTGCAATGGAATTAGTGCAGAAATGTAGGATGTTGGCCACATAGATTTTCCCTACAATGATTATGAGCACTTAACCATGGTGGATAAAAACAAATGCAAGAAAGCCTGCCTCAATGATTGTGAGTGCATAGTGTTGGAAAAGGTAATCTTGAGCAGCAACAGGAAAGTGCATTTAATGCACAGACATTTGAGATCCAATTTGGATCATTCCCTCTAGTTTGTTTGTCAAAGAATTTCTATCCCAATTAATGAATTGGAAAAAAATTAATTTCTAGTTGGTGAATTTGAATTGAGCGCCAATTTTGGAAAGGGCTAGGAAAGACAAAAGAATAGAATAGAATGTTTTTCAATTAGAGACAGAAGATAGAGAGCAGCAGAAGAATAGAAGGAAGAATGTTCAGGTGAACTTGCAGTAGTAGAGGAAAGTGCTCCAGAATATTTACAGAGGCCCAGTGCTCCATAATGTTCGCAACAACACACAGTTGGCTCTAGTGTGCTAGGACGTGCACAATTTTTGTATGAAAGAACGTACAGAGCTTTGCTCTGAGTTTTTGTCTGTAAACCTTTTGGATTGTATTATTTTTGGTTATTTTAATGAAACAAAAAATATTCCGCCTCCTCTTCTTGTTGTCTATTTTATTTGGCCTGTGTTTTCTTCTTTTCCCACTATAGTTGGGTTCATTTTCCCATTAGATTGGTATCAGAGCCCTAAGATTTCTAGGCATTTAGTTTTTAAAGCCCTAGCTCTAGTCCTAGGCCTATTGAGACATAAGCTTTTCTTCTGGGTATTTGGGAAGCCCTAGATTTCTTTCTAGGTATTTGTAGTTTCCCCCATTTAGCAAAATGGCTGGAGGAGATAGTAGAAGCTAGAAGCAACCACCTATTTTTGATGGAAAAAGTTATGATGTCTGGGTAAAGAAAATGAAAATCATTTATTAGCAAATGATTTGTGGGAGTTAGTTGTAAATGGGTTCATAGATGTGACTGACCCAAATGCATATGTAGTATTGACCAATCCCCAAAAGAACTAGTTGAAAGAGACAAGAAATAATGATGCTAAATCCATCAATTTGATTGAGGCAGCCTTAACAGAGGCTATTTTCCTTCGAATAGCAACAACTAGCTATGCAAAAGAGGCATGGGAAATACTTCAAACCACTTGCAAAGGGACTAAGAAAGTCAAGTCTGTGAAACTCCAGCTGCAAAGGAGAGAATTTGAGACCATGCAGATGAAGGACAATGAGTCCATTTTAGATTTTCATACAAGGGCCTCCACCTTGATTAATCAATTGAGGATAAATGGAGAAACAATGGAAGAACAAAATATTGTGGAGAAGATTCTTAGAAGCCTACCTACAAGATTTGACCTAGTGGTTATTGCCATAGAAGAGGCAAAGGACCTCTCAACATTGTCGGTTGATGAGTTAATGGGTCCACTTCAAACCCATGAGTAGTGCCTAAATAGGTTTGCAAATTCTTCCCAAGAACAAGCCTTCAAAGCACAAACAAATGTAAGAGGCAGAGGAAGAGGAAGAGTTCAAAGAGGTAGAGGCAGAAGCAAATCCAGAAGAGGAGGATCAAACATCCACGAGGAAGCCAACACTTCCCAATTAGACTTCCAAAACACAAGGAATAATAGCTCAATTTAGAGGAAAGATAAGAGCAATGTGCAATGTTACTACAGTCACAAGTATGGTCACTATGCAAGCAAATGCAGGAAGAAACAACATGACCAAGAGAGTCAAAATGCAAATATGGCGAATGAGAACAAGGCTGAAAATGAAAAACAATCACAAGTTTTCATTGCATGCAATCTAGCAGAACAAGGCAACACTGAAGTTTGGTACTTGGACAATGGCTGTAGTAACCACATGAGTGGTAACAAAAATTTATTTGCCTCCATTGATAGCAGCATCAAGTCTGAAATCAAAATGGGCAACAATGAGAAGGTTTTAGTCAAGGGAAAAGGCATAGTGTGCCTACAAACCAAGCATGGTGAAGAAAGACAAATTCATGATGTCTTTTATGACCCAGGAATGAAACATAATTTTTTGGGAATTGGACAGATGGTCCAAAATGGCTATAGGGTGCTAATGGAGAAAGGGGAATGCATCATCTACAGCAAGGACATAATCAAGAGAGTTATGGAAATGGTTCAAATGATAAAGAATTGAATGTTTCCCCTCAAAATGCAAATATTAGCACAGTCAAAAGGCTCACAACAGTCAACCTTCAAATCGGTCATCCAAGACGCATCCAAGCTTTGGAATTTGAGGTATGGGCATTTAAGTTATTCTATTTTAAGTCTTTTAGCTAAATAAGGCATGGTTAGGGGCCTACCAGCAATTGTAGAGCATGATAGAAAGTGTGAAGCATGCATCTTAGGTAAATAACATAGGTAGCACTTTTGATTTGGGCATTCTAGGAGAGCAAGAGCACCATTAGAGCTTGTGAATTTAGATTTGTGTGGTCCCATGAAGACCCCAACACTAGGAGGAAATGTTTATTTCATGACACTCATAGATGACTATAGTAGAAAAATCTGGGTGTAACTTTTGAAGAAAAAATTAGAGGCATTTGATAAGTTCAAGGAGTTTAAGGCCTTGGCTGAAAAGCAAAGTGGCCATTATATCAAAGTCCTTAGAACGGATAGAGGGGGAGAGTATATCTCTTAAGAGTTTATGAATTTTTGCAAGTCTCAAGGTATTCAGAGACAACTCATAGCCAAGTATACTCCACAACAAAATGGAGTGGCTGAAAGAAAAAATAGAACAAGCATGTTGAAGGTAAAAGGTTTTTCAAATGAATATTGGGGTGATGTTGTAGCAATAGCAATTTACATCTTGAATAGGTGCCCCACAAATGTTGTTCATGATAGGATTCCACAAGAAGCATGGACAAACTGCAAATGGAGTGTTGAGCATTTGAGGATATTTGGATGTGTGGCATATGCTCTCATGCCAAAGGTGAAAAATGCATTTTCATAGGCTATAGTGAAGAATCCAAAGCCTATAGGTTGTACAATCCCATCACCAAGAAAGTCATGATCAGTAGGGACGTTGAGTTCATTGAAAACGAATCATGGGATGGAACAGTTGATAGCAACACAAGTATTTTTGTTTCAATACCTTTTAAGGATGAAGAAGATGCAGAAGGAAGATGCTCTGGAACCTTACAACAAGGTAACAGTTCAGAAAATAGTAGCAGCAACTCTGGAACCTTTCAGTAGGGTGGATGCTTTGGAACTGTACAACAAAAATCTTCTTCATCAGACTAGCAGTCAAGAAGCACCAGAAATTTAGACCCTATGCTTGATTCATTGATGCAATGAAAGACAAGAAGCATAAGGGAAATTTATGACAACACAAGGTATGAAGATTTTGATGAAAACTTAGATTTTGCTTTGTTTTATCATAGTGATCCAATGTATTTTGAAGAAGCCGTGAAAGAAGAAAAATGGTGTAATTCCATGGATGAAGAGTTGGATGCTATAGTGAGAAATAAAACATGGGAGCTCATTGATTTACCTAAAGGGAAATAAGCCATTGGATTTAAGTGGGTCTATAAGACCAAATGCACTGCTGATGGTAAGGTTGAAAGGCATAAATCAAGGCTGGTTGTTAAGGGATATAAACAGCAGCCTGGAAGAGACTATGATGAGAATTTTGCACCAGTTGCAAGGCTGAAAACAGTGTGGGAAGTCCTAGAAATTGCAGCCTAGCACAAATGGAAAGTACTACAAATGGATGTAAAGTCAGCATTCTTGAATGGGGTGCTGAAAGAAGAGGTGTATGTGGAGCAACCACTTGGCTACGAAGTTCTAGGGAAAGAAGACAAAGTCTATAGGCTCTGGAAAGCTCGCTATGGGCTGAAACAAGCACCATGAGCATGGTACAATAGAATTGATACGTACCTTTTGAGCAATGGATTCAACAAAAGTGGCAGTGATCCCACACTCTATATCAAGGCAACCAATGGTGAGATACTTATTGCTATTTTGTATGTAGATGATTTGATTTTCACAGGTAATAGTAATCTTTTCATTGTTGATTTCAAAGAGGCAATAAAAAATGAGTTTGAAATGATAGACCTAGGTTTACTCAAATATTTCCTAGGCATAGAGGTCCAACAAACAGATGATGGCATCTTTATTTCTCAAACAAGTTATGCTAATCAAATCTTGAAAAGATTTAGAATGTTGGACAACAAACCAGCCGTAAATCCAATAGCTATAGGTCTAAAATTAAGAAAAGAGGACAGCAACAAAGATGTTAACCCAACCCTCTATAAGAGCATGGTTGGAAGCCTCATGTATTTGACAACAACAAGACCCGATCTGATGTACGTGGTAAGCCTGATTTATAGGTTCATGGAGCAGCCTAAGGATGCACACTGGCAAGTAGGAAAATTAATTTTAAGGTATGTCAATGGCACGAAAGGCTATGGCATTATGTATACCGCCTCTAATGAGTTTCAACTTGTTGGGTACACAGATAGTGATTGGGTAGGAAATGTAGATGATAGGAAAAACACTTTAGGATATGCATTCCACATGGGTTCGGGAGCAATATCATGGGCATCTAAGAATCAACCCATAGTTTCTCTCTCCACAGCTGAAGCGGAATACATTGCATAAAATGCAGTAGCATGCCAAGCTATTTGGTTTAGAAGAATCCTTGCAGATTTGTATGAGCAGCAAGAAGATGGTACAACCATATTTTGTGACAACATATCTTCTATTTGCTTGACCAAGAATCCCGTCTTTCATGGATGAAGCAAGCACATAGAAATATGCTACCATTTCATAAGGGAGTTGGTGGAGCATGGAGAGATCGAGCTTCAGTATTGCAGATCTAAGCAGTAGCTTGCTGATATTTTCACAAAGGAATTGTCAAAAGACTCCTTTGAACACCTAAGAGATAGGCTTGGTATGCAGGAATGTGCCCGAACTTTGGTTCTGGTAAACACAGAAAAGCAGAGATGCTCTAGAACCTTGGTTCATAAAAACACAGAGGAGCACAAATGCTCTGGAACTTGTGTTCTAGAAAACACAGAAAACTATAGATGCTCTAGAACTTGTGTTCAAGGAAACATAGAAGAGCGCAGATGCTCTGGAACTTATGCTCCAGAACTTTTGAATGGTGATGTAAATCAGAGAGACTCAAGATTAAGGGGGAGTGTTGGAAAATCTAATCTTGAGTAGCAACGGGAAAGTGCATTTAATGCATAGACAAATGAGATCCATTTTGGATCGTTCCCTCCAGTTGGTTTGTTAGAGACTTGTTGTCCCAATTAATGAATTGTTAGAAAATTAATTTCTGGTTGGGGAATTTGAATTGAGCACCAATTTTGGAAAGGGCTGGGAAAGACAAAGAGTAGAATAGAATGTTTTTCAGCTAGAGACATAAGAAAAATTGCAGCAGAAGAATAGAAGGAAGAATGTTCAAGTGAATCTGCAGTAGTAGAGGAAAGTGCTCCAGAATATTTATAGAGGCCCAGTGCTCTAGAATGTTCGTAGCAACACACAATTGGCTCTAGTGTGCCAGAACATGCACAATTTTTGTATGAAATAATGTACAAAGCTTTGCTCTGAGTTTTTGTATGTAAACATTTTGGATTGTAATATTTTTGGTTAATTTAATGAAACAAAAAATATTTTGCCTCCTCTTCTTGCTGTCTATTTTATTTGGTCTATGTTTTCTTCTTTTCCCACTGTAGTTGGGTTCATTTTCTCATCACATAGTAGCTATTTATGCTAATATTTTTGGCACCCAAAATTGTTGGAAGAAGACAACACCATTGAAAAATGGCAGTGCATCGAGTACCATAACAATTTTTTTCAAAGCGATCATGAGTGACCACGCTTCTCTTAGAAATAAGAGTGGATTAGTAATATGTAATTTTACTTTGTACCTGGTTTATAGATCTTCATTTTTCTATGAATATTTTATATAGCAAGTAGGTTGTTAGTCAAATCAACAGCTGTTGTGGTCAACGTAAAGACTGCCTATTAAAAAAACTAAATTTTTTGTTTAATGTCAAGCTCATCCCCTCTGCATAGAGCCAAAGAAATTTTGAATTAAAAGAGGCAAACAATTGTGCACCCTTGTAGTATTTATATCTTATAGTCTTTTACATTCTAGTCTCAAATGTTTAGCTCATCATAGTTTCAAGTTTGGTGATTGATCCAAAAATGATAGAGTACCATATTGGATAAAATGAGTGCTGCGGATATAAGACATAAAGGAAGTGTGACATTCTTCATAAGGACCAAAATTTGTGAAAGGCCTACACTGTTTAAGTGCCAGTAAAATCTAAGAATGTAAAAGATTACTGCGGTCTGTTATTCTTAACTATAATTCACTTTCATGGTATAAAATTAGAATCAATTATTTGACTATTAACATATGTAATATTCAAGTTGAGCAACCACAATCTTATTAAACTGGAAAGGGCCCTATGATGGTACACCCTAAGATTCAAAGTTCGCATGGACTTCTATGTGTCATGTTTACACTAAAAGGTTATGACATCATTCAAGTAGGGAGATGCATAGTCTAAATACCTTTTTCTAGGCATATTTTGATCTATAAGATGTGTGGATGATGTTAATTTGTAAAAGATATGGTTGATAATTTATATTTATGCAAAATGAAATAACATTGAGTATAAATTCTTGTGTATATAGGAAAGGAAGAGGTAATCCACCTATGAGGTGGATTGATAAGTGTCCCATAATGTGGCACAAATGAGTAGACAAGTGTCTTATAGGTGTTAACCTTAGGAATACTTGGAGTGTGCAAACCAACAACCTCGATTACCAAGTCATCAACCTTGTGTGACAAGTGTTGAGTGACCTTTGAGGTGAGATAAAAAAGACTTCCAACCTCAAAAAGGTATGTGCATGAGGTTAACCAAATAACTTGGTAACCTCTAGAGGTCTAAAAGGTTTCACACTCACTTAGGCAAGATGTTGTCTAACCTCATCAACCTAAGTACACTTAAGTATAGTGAATAGATTAATAATTCACTCTAACACCCCCCTTAAGTGATACTTGGAGAGATCACAAAAGTGAAATTAGATAGAAATTGTTCACAACTAGAGGCCATGTTATGTACCCATGTATAATGCATTCTCTCACAAAAGGAGGAAAAGGAGAAAACCCAATGGGAACAAAAATCCTCTCCAAAAAAAGAGAATTGGAAGTATTTAAGACCTTCTGAAAATATGTCCCTTGATTATAGGAACATGATGATGAAGAACTCTTGGAGCATGTAGAAGTTGTAAACTTTGCAAATGATGAACCGATGTATGTCAGAATCAATGAATCTTCAATAAATGTAGTTCAAGATGTGAGATACCAAACAATGCATAAATGAACATATGAACACTACCCAACCAATGTACACAACATTTATCAAACTTTGTAAAGTTAATAATACATATAGTATTGTGATAAGGAGTACAATAATCTCAAACTATGATCCACTAAATTAATCCCCCATACAAGAGATCAAGATAGAGGGTTCATGAGACCTTCCAAAAAGAATATTCTTCCATTGCTTCATTGAAAGAAGCATTACCATACACATCATAGTCCCCCCTTAATGCTAAGAGAATATAAGGAGAAAAATTGAGATCAAGAGTGTGTAAGGAATATAGAGACGTACAAGGTGTGCCTCAAAGCATACTCACATGAGGTGAGAATCATAAGAATCCATGTCCACCATTACACATTATAATTTAGTTTATGTAAGAAAATTTTCCAAATTCCCTCCATATGGAACACACATTCAATTTTGTTGCACTTTATATGACTACTACACTATTGAGTTGAATGGCTAATTTATTAGCCTTAATCTAAAAATACATAAAACCCTCATTTTGTATTCTTTGTTTTGTTATTTAATTTTCTTTAGCATTTATAAAACAATACTTCCCTAAGAATAAGAATTGTATGAAATAGTACCATCCATTTCATTGTTTTTATTAACACAATTGTATGTGCTTATTGTTGTATTTTTAATGCATTTGTTAACTATGGAAATTTAAGCCTTCTATTTGACCATCATCATGACCTATCACACTTAATTTATTTATTGAAATATTCATATCTATCAATCAACATATTATATTTATACATTTTCTCATAATGGGTAATCAAAATTATGATTCTTTGTGAAATATTGTACAATTAAATTTTCCCTTGATTATATTGAAAGCCTAAAAATGACTACTATATTGGCTAGTTCAAATACTCTAGACCTACAAAAAAATTATTAACCTTTAGGTGAAAACATTACTCTTATGTTATAAATTGAGATATATCGATCTATCAATTAGTACATTATGCTAGCCTATTTTCTCCTAATGACTTGTCAATTTTTTTATTGTTTGTAAAATATTTTATAAATTTGGATTCATCCTTAGTAATTATGCTAAAATCATAATAATGGCTTGCACATTGGTTATTTCACTAATACCCTTGACCTTCACTCTTTTTTCATTAGCCTTTAGGTGAAAACAATAGTAATTCTTGATTTCAAATATTTTCTTCTTGTAGTCACAAAAAAAGTATTCCATCTACTTTTCCTGGCTTGTTTGGGCCCTCCTTGTGAACTAGGCTTAATGTTCCCTTGATTTAGTGTTGTAATTTGGTTGACACATTCACATTAGGTATTGGGCCCTTGTAAACTAATGAATTTAAATGGTACCTTGCTAAAGTGTTGTGGAGTGTTGTAACACACTTTCAAACTTTTCTAAGGTTTTGTTAATTAACTTAACCTAATGAACCTCTTTTTAATAAAAATAAACATTAATCTTTCCTTATTTTTAAGTGTTGTAAACTGGTGTAACACACTTTCACACTTTCCTATGCTTTTCATTAATAATCGGGCTTTATTATGCTTTAATTGGCCCTATTTTGCATCCACAAGCCTCATTTATTGCATATTTTCGAGGATAATCTACCACCAATCATTAGACAATCATAATTCAGGTGTTTCAGGTTTGAATGGTGTAGATTTAGTGATCTAGGACTCATCGCAACCTTGGGTGAATGAGTCCCACCTAGATCTTTTGGTCTCAAACCTAGTTTCACACATTTCTAAATATTTTTTAAAATGGTCCCAAAAATTAAGCCTGGTGGGACTCATTCACCACCTTGGTCAAATGAGTCCCATGTGGCCCAAAATCAAAATTAATTCAAATTTTTGGTTGGATTTTATTCTTCTAGATCTGATGTTAGCTTGTAGTGTTGTAATTTTGGGAATTCTTGCATAATTGAGTATAAATACAAGAGAATTCAAGAGCATTCAAGGGTAGATAATCAACCATTTTAGAGAAGAATTCAAGAATCAATAATCATGTCAAGATTTCATGCATCATGTTTGTTTTTGAGCTAACAATTGTGATGTAGGGTTATGATTCAAGCAAACATTACATTCAAGATCTATCACCTTCAAGCAAGAGTCAAGATCTACATCCATTGGAGCCATCTCATACATGTTTGCAGCCTCTCATTGCTATGGTTTGGTGAGTTGCAACATCTGATTTTATTCATTCATCATTCTCCATTCTATTGCAAGATAGCCCTATTGCAAGATCTCTTTCTCTTTTTGCATTGAGATCTCTAGGGTTATCCTTGAATGGAATAGCTTAAAAGTTGGTGTGATAGCACTTAATAATAATTATTCCCCACCCATTTTCATAGGTTCCATTTGGGTGAATATTCATTTAGAACATTAAAATTCTGATTTGAAGTGTATTTTCATCCTAAATATTGTTTGCATTAACATTGAATTAGGGTTTGAATTTGTTAATTTGCATTATAGGGTTTCGAATTTTGCATTAGGGAAAGCTCATATAGCTTGCATTTTTGCATCTCATTTAACTAAAAATAAAAAAATACATGCATTTTCATTTCACATATAGATCATAAAACATAAAAAGCATAAAAATCATTGAAGATTTTGAAAAAAAATCTCATTGGTACTCATTCGCCACCTTGGGTGAATCAGTCCCTCTGCATATTTTGTACTGCATTTTGTAGAATTCAAAATACTATTTCTGAGTTTTTTTTTGTTGTTATTGCCTTTATGTTTCAGTTTACAAATCTTTTGTTTCACTCAATTCATTGCATCTAGTTTAAATTTATTCATCTTGTGTATTGCTTAAATTCAAAATTGCATCTAGAACATTTCATTTCACATTGTTGCATAGTTTAGAATCTAAAATTCACATCATGGATATGTGCTTTAGTAAGATTTGGATGTCCTTAAAGTCCTTAGTGGATGTGTCAAACTATGCTTTTGGAAATGACCCTAATGAAATTGAACTCACTCATGCTCACTCAACTCCTAATGCATGTCCTCCGCGTGATGTTGACGTCATTAGAGAAGATGATGACAACATGAATAAGTTCCTAAATGATTGTCTTAACAACCTTGAAGCTAATGCATCCTTTTACCCATCCATGAAACAACAAAACCCCCCTATGATACCACCTCTTGAGATGTTTGGTTACTTACATTCTGAAACTGAAACAAAAGTCGAACCTAAGTTCCCTACAATAGGTGAACCTATTTCTTCCAAGCAATCAAATACTTAACCATTTTATGTTAAAAAATTAATAGAAACTCACATCAATCTAAAATAAACATATGGAAAATTTTTTACAATCTTGAATAAACAAGGAGTTGATACAACAAGTGAACATGAGATCCATCAACTCCTAGAGAAAATACCAACTGATGAAAACAAAAAGGGGTTAGGATATCGAGATCCCTCTCACAACATAAGTTCTCCTAAAGAATACCTAAGGCTTTGTAGTGATGGTACAGTGATCTTAGATTCTCCTCCCAATATGAATGTACTTCCTAAAGAGAAACCAATGATTCATAACAATGACAAGGATGAGAGGATCATCTTAGGTCCTCCTCCTCAACTTTCAATTCGAGAAATTGGTAGATCTAGCAAGTGTAAGAGGCCCTAAAATTAAAAAAACTAAATTTTCCTTGTCTGCCACTTGAAAGTGAGAGGAAACTACAATTTCTTCTAAAAAAGAACTAATAACATTACCACCAATGAAAAATAGACTAAACCTATATCCTAAAGATGCAAAAGTTCCACATTGTTGACACCACAAAACTCTTGGACAAAGTACTGATGAGTGTCGTGCATTTAAATTAGTATTGAAAAACTTTCACTTCAATGGCAATGATTTCCATCGAGTAATTGCATAACATATTACTTTTCCACCCATTGTCATGTAATAGTTGTAGAACATTCTATTCTCACTATTACATGACCTTTCCCATCACCTATCTTGGCTCATTCTTGTCTTGCACTAAGTGGGAGCAGAAAATAGAAAACCTTGTCCTAGTAATGCATTTTTCATTGTCCCTTAGGTTCGTTGTCTTCCTTTCACTTATATAGGTTGAGATTGGGAGGCGGATGACCTTCTTTAGGTTGACTTGCATGTACCTTACTAGTATTTTTCATTATTTCTTTTTCATTTTCTTTTGTGTGATTGAATGTGTGTAATGTGATCCCTCGTGATATTTTGTTTAATGTTCTCTCTCTCTTTGTGAAATTCCTCTATTTGTACCTTCATTCTTCTCTATGTCATCAATCTTTTACTTTTTTCTTTTTACCTTTTCATTTGTCTTGTGCTTTCCTTTTGGGGATGACTCAAGGCGATGATCTATATTCATGTCTCTTCCATGTTGAACCAAAATATTTTCGTTTTCTTTTCTTTATTTCTTTTCATTTTTCCTGTGTTTTCCTTTTGGGGATGACGCAAGGCATCAAGACATTCATGTCTCTTCCATGTTGACCCAAAAGATTTTCCTTTCATTTTCCTTATTTCTTTTCATTTGTCTTGTGTTTTCCTTTTGGGGATGACACAAGGCGTTGAGACATTTATGTCTCTTCCATGTTGACCCAAAAGGTTTTTCTTTGTTTTCACTCTCTTTATGTCATTCTCCCAATTCTATGTGTATTTGGGGAATGATGACAGTTCTGAGCTCTCTAAAAACATTGTAGCAAGAAAATACTAACCCCAAATCCATAGATCCCTTATATGTTTGGTGTTTTCATTCTGGGGGCGACCCCTCTTCTCTCTTTTCCTTTGCATGATGGGGCTTTACTTGGAAACATATGACTTGGCATAGGGCTTTCCAAGTTGGCTCTCATGTCTTATGTGTTTGCATTTATCATTTTCTACTTTAAAGTAATTGCTCATATCATGTTGTTTAGCAATTTTTTAAAGTGGCGGCATACATTGACATTATCCTTTTGCATTTTTATTTTCATGGTTCATGGTGTAGTTTTCTTATTTCATATGATGCATTCCTCAATTTCTAGATGACATTGGGTGTGATGCCCTTCAAGAGAGTGATCTCTCTTAGCATATTACATTCCTCTTAGTGGTTTGATGTGACACACTATATCCCCTAAGTTGTGAATTTTCTATTCTTTGATAGGTCCTCTCTTGGAGAGATGAGGCACAATGTTCCCTAAGTTAAATACCTCATAAGAACTAAGCAAGACTCCTTTGAACATTCCTTATTTTGTATTTGTAGTTATATGGCCACCTTGCATAACACAAATTGCATGCCTATAGAGCTATATTGTTTGTCCATGAGCTCCAAGTATACAAATTTTTGCTTGCTTCATGAAGCTCGAAAACCATTTTTGCATGGTGCCTTATTAAAGTTATTAGGAGGTATAACTTTGGTATGGTTTGAGCGGGAAGCCCGACCGAGGAATGACTTTCCCTATAGCCACTCGCATGTGTGTGAGTACATACCAACCATGAGTGTATGTTTCTCACCTTCTTGGCCTTCTCACCCAGTGGACAACCAGAGTTATGTTTCCATAGAGTGAGTATGCATTTTTTGGATGAACAACCTAGATCTGATCCACATCACGATGAACAAATGATCGAAGCTTGATTCAACTCTTTTATTTCTCCCTTTTCTCTTTTTCATCTTTGACAGTGCATTCTTCCGCTTTGTTGTTGCTCTTTATATCATTCCCATGTGTGTTCTTTTGTGCCTATGTTGGTTTTCCATGAGATCTTGATCTTGGGGGCTTGATCACCCCTCTTGATCATTGTCATCTCATCTTACCGGCATTGGTACATTTGAAACCCTCTGGATGCGTGTTTGTCTAATTTAGTGTGAGTTTGAAGAAAGTTCATCCTCTCACTAAAGTGGGGGCTAAATGTAGTCACAAAAAAGTATTCCTTCTACTTTTCTTGGCTTGTTTCGGCTCTCCTTGTGAATTAGGCTTAAGTTTCCTTGATTTAGTGTTGTAATGTTGTTGACACATTCACATTAGGTCTTGGGTTCTTGTGAACTAATGAATTTAAATGGTACCTTCCTAAATCTTTGTGAAGTGTTGTAACGCACTTTCACACTTTTCCAAGGTTTTATTAATTAAATGAACCTAATGAACCTCTTTTTAATCAAAATAAACCTTAATCTTGCCTTATCTTTAAGTGTTGTAAAGTGTTGTAACACACTTTCACACTTTCCTAGGCTTGTCATTAATAATAGGGCTTTATTATGCTTTAATTGGCCCTATTTTCCATCCACAAGCCTCATTTATTACATCTTTTCAAGGATAATCCCAACACCAATCATTATCCAATCATAATTCAGGTGTTTTAGGTTTGAATGGCATAGATTTAGTGATCTGGGACTCATTCACCACATTGGGCGAATGAGTCCGACCTAGATCTTTTGTTCCTAAACCTAGTTTCACACATTTATAGACATTTTTTAAAATTGTCCCAAAAATTAAGCCCGGTAGGACTTATTTTCCACATTGGGTGAATGAGTCCTATGTGGCCCAAAATCAAAATTAATTCAAATTTCTTGCAGGATTTTATTCTCCTAAATATGATGTTGGCTTGTAGTGTTGTAATTTCAAGAATTCTTGCATAATTGAGTATAAATACAAGGTTCTTTCACTCATATTTACACCTAGAAATATAACAAGCAATAAAGTGTTGAAACACATTCACAAGAGCATCCAAGGGAATATTATCAAGCCCTTTAGAGCAGAATTCAAGCATCAATCATCACATCAAATATTTCATGCATCATGTTTGTTTTTGAGCTAAAAATTATGATGTAGGGTTATGATTCAAGAAAGCATTACATTCAATATATATCACCTTCAAGAAAGATCCAAGATCTACATCCATTAGAGCCATCTCATACATGTTTGTAGCCTCTTCTTGCTAGGGTTTGGTGAGTTGTAGCATCTCATTTTGTTCATTCATCATTCTCCATTCCATTTCTTTATTTTTCAAGGTTTTATTACAAAAAAGGGGTTTGACCAAGGAAAACCGCTATCCACTAACCCAACAACATTTTCTCCTCTCCTTTGTGTGTGATTTGTAGGTCTAGGTTGTCAAGAGCTCAAAGTTGTCAAAGTTGTCATCAAGCCTTCAAGAACCTTGGAGAATACCTACAAGTTGCAAATCAAGGTTTTGGATCCAAAAATCAATCAAGGATAGAGAAAATAGAGAAGGGCAGGATTAGCCTTTGAAGATTTAGAAAAGCCTAATTGGATTGATTCACCACTTTTGGAGAATGAGTTCCAGTTTCAGTCAATTTTTAGATTTTTTGCAAATTCGGATACCCATTTGACATATTCTTGTTCCTATATAGAAACCCATTTTTTAGAATGATTCACCTAGTTTGGTGAATGAGTCCCAGTCAACCATAAAAGCATAATTTCTAGTGTTCCAGACCTTCTTCTAGTCATCTCCAGATTTCTAAGTGCACCTCTTCCTTTGTGCAGTTTTTTGTGTTGTTTCATTCACTTTTCTAGGTCATTTTGTAGTGCATTACATTCAACTAGGGTTTAGAGTTTCATATTTCATTTCATTTTCTTTTCCAAGTCTAAACTTGGTGGTGAACCCCTTATTAGTCTACTTTTAGTGCCTAGGACAACCCTATTGCAAGATCTATTTCTCCTTTTGCATTGAGATCTCTAGGGTTATCCTTGAATGGAATAGCTTGAAAGTGGTGTGATAGCACTTAATAATAATTATTCCCCACCCATTTTCAGAGGCTCCACTTCTATTTTTTGTTTTGATATATTTTGTTTGGAGAATGATACATCTCTAAGAATAATAATTTAGTTGAGTTATACCATCCCCGTAGTTGTTTTTATGAAGAAACTTATTTTTTAAAATGTTAAGCTTATGTTAGACCATCATTTTGGCTTGTCAAATTTAATTCATAAAATTTGTTAGGTAATATATATATAACCTCTACATTGTCAATTAGGAAAATTATAGTGGTGGCTGGACCCTTATGCATTGTTTAACATAATGGAATACATTTTTGATGACACTATAACTTTATTTCTTCACTCCATCTAATATAAAAAGTATGGAATTGCACTTAGTAAATGAATTTTCATGGGAATTCATGTGCACTAATATTTCTCATAATGATAGATAAACTAGGTTTGAAAATTGGTTGCATGAATGATGATTATGATTTGAATAATAGCAATAGGAAAAATAATTTCTCTATACCTAACTAAAGTTAAAAAAATAGATATTTTCTTTTTTCTAGGCTCAAATAAATTTATAAAAGAACTTTGGTAATTCCAAACTAAAATAGATATCTAGTCCATAAAAATGGGCATTCATTTCCCACTTCACACTTCTATGAGTATAAAATCATGAACATGAGTGAGTTACTTTTCTTTCATCTCTAGAATGGACTACTTCCCCATTGAATTATCACTATAATTTTAGTGATAGCATTTTTCATTTCTACTATAATATGAAATAAAATTCCTTTCAGTGACTTGAATGTTATCGTAGTCTGTAATGATCTATGATTGATCATCCTTTGTTTTTAAATATCTTTCTTATGTATGATGATTATATTTTTTTAGGGTAGGACTTGTATGTTAGAGTAATTGGTTATTTACTTGATTAATTATACAATATTTGTTTAATTAATTAAAGTTCTCTCTTATCTCTTTTACACTGAAGCTAACATTAGGTGCATAATAATTAATTATTTTATTAATTATTAATGTGCAAGCCTAGGGTTTTCCTTTTTAGGGTTTCTTTGACCTATATGTGGTTAAGAACTTTTCTTTTGTATTTTTATTCTTTTACACATTGGATAATATAGAGCTCCACATTTTTGAGAATTTTTACTATTCTCTTTGTTGCTTCTCCTTGTAACAGGTATTCTTCGCTTGCAGAGGTCACTGGGCTCCTATGAAGTTGTATTTGCTCAAGTTCTACATGGTATCAAAGCTTCAGATCTGCAGCTACTTGTTCTTGTTTTGAGAATTTTTTGCATTGGAAGCAGGTCTAGGGTTTCAGGGTGATTTTTGGTGGATCTGGCATACTACATTTTTTGGGTCCACTTTGAGTCCAAACGGACCTTACCGTTGGATTCCCCAGCCTCCAAAAACCCCTAAATCATCTATTCATTCGTCGATTTTGGCTACAGTTGATCAGGGAGGCAAAAAAAAATTACCCTAAGGTTGTACGGCCCCAGGGCACGCCTTCCGCAGGCAAAAAAAGAATCGAAAACAAAATAAAAAAAAATAAAAAATGAATGTTTTTTGGTTTTTTTCGACGCTGCCCACATACACAGGCCGCACCACCGCCTATGTCGCTCGGCGGCCACCGTTGCCGACATCATCTGTCGGCCATGACCAAGCCACCACCCTTGCGCCGCTAGCCCACGCGCCGCCCGCGCACCACCCATGCTCCACCACCTGTGTGCCATCCCCTTGGTCGGCCAATGTGATCAGGGGCCACAAAATTTAAGCCCTTGAGGGCTGTGTTTTAAGAAAAAAACCATTTTACGCTACTTTCACTCAAACGGGCATATCTCGAGCATTTTAGCTCGGATTTTCAAATGAAAATAGGCGTTGGAAAGCTGATTCCAGCACCGATCTGATGGTGTAGTATTTTTTTCAACATTTTACAAGTATGGTTATTATTTTTCCAGTCAAAGTGGGGTCTTTGTTCTGCACTTCTGGGGCCATAGAAGGTGCAAACGGACTCCGTTTTTCAAACATGAATAGGCATTGGAAAGCTCTAAGCATGCTCTATTCATATATGTGATCTTTTTTCTTAGAATTTTCATCAGGTACACAAGAATTTTTTTTGAAGTATTTTTTGCTTATGCATTGCTTCCTCTTTCTCAGTTTGTACTAGGGTTTGGGTTTGTCTCTTGTGGGGGGTGTTTTTTTCTTGCTTTCTGTCATTTATATCAGAAAAAAAGAACACCAAAACTCTCAAAAATATCAAATCCTTCTGCATCTTCTGTCTATTCTGAAAGATCACATAATAATAAAAAATACAAGCAGGTACAGGTGTAGGGTTTCATGGCAGACTCCTCAGTTGAGTTACTCACATCACACAACTATCACACCTGAAAGTATCGCATGTTGAGGCTTCTCAAGTCATGAGGGTTGTGGTCTTTTTTAGATGAGGTTTAGCCTCATTTGCAGTGTCCTTTTGAGATTATGCAGCATAGGAACAAGATGGATGAAGCTATGGGTTTGCTATCCATGCACATTTCAGACAGTCTTTTGTTTCACCTTGATTCTTTGCTCACTCCTCGAGCCATGTGGTTGAAGTTTGAGACACTTTTTGGGGGCATTAATGAGTTCCAAGCATTATAGATTGAGGCAGAGCTAACTTCACTATTACTTGAATCATTTCCCACTATTAAGGACTTTTTGAAAAAGTTCAAAACTATCTGCACTATTTTACAAGGTTGTGGCAAGAATAATTCAGACACATAGTGCATTTACTTGATCCTTTCGAAGCTTCGTGGTCCATTTTAGATATTTGCTTCTTCCTTCTATTCCATCATGGATGGCCTAGGTACTCATTTTACCATGCCTACCTTTGATGTGTTTTGTGAGCATTTTTCTCGTGAGCAGTCACACCTTTCTTAGATGGATATGCTCTCAGGATCAAAGAAAAAGGCATTGGTTGCTTAGTCATCTAAGGAGAAACAAAAGCAGAAACAAAAGTAGAAACCGAAGCCCAAGAAATATTTTGCAGGTAGTAAGCATTCCTCAAAACCACCTCCTAAGTCTGATTCCAAACCACCACTTAATCCAAAATAGGGGAAATCTTTGAAGTCTGGTGAATCTTCCTCCAAGACTAAGCAGAAATTAGGAGACACTTGTAGCTTCTTTGGCAAGGAAGGACATCAAGTTTCCAGGTGTTAGAAATGATTAGAGGCTTTAGAGGAAGCCATGTAGTAGCATCACATCTCCTCACCTCAATCATCTTCTCCTTCCATAGGGAAAGGCCATGCTCTCACTTCTCAAGCATCGACCTATGGATCCACTTGGATTTTAGATTTTGGTGCTTCTCACCATATGACTCACACTCAGCAGTTGGTCACATCTCTTGCCTCTTGTGGTACTTCACAGATTGCAGTGGGTGACTCTACACAACTTTCAGTCTTGGGTTCCGGTTCTATCTCTTTGGATGGGGGCACTCTACAGGATGTTTTTGTTGTTCCTGACATCTCGATGAACCTCCTGTCCATTTATCAGATTTTCCATACTGGCTCTGGTAAGACAGTTGAGTTCTCACCACATGATGTGGTTATTCAGGACCTCCATGACTCTTATTTGGTTGTGGCTATTGGGAATGTTGATACTGCATCTCGTCTTTACAGATTTGATGGATTTGAGCCTTCTGAGGGTACAATTTCATCTCTTATAGCATATGCAAATTCAGTGAGTAAGCTTTTGCATGAGCGTTTGGGCCATGTCAATTACAGATATCTCTAGCAGATGAGTACACAGACACTTGTTCTTGGTCTTCCATGGATTTCCTACACAAGTGGTGTTTGTCATGGTTGTGTGCTTGGAAAACATCATAGAGATCCCTTTCCAAAGGGAAGAGCCAATCTTGCTTTGGCACCCTTGGAGTTGATTCATAGTGACCTCATGTCATTTCCCACTCCTTTTTCTGGGGCCAAGTATGTACTCACATTCATTGATGACTTCTCAAGATGCACATGGGTGTACTTTCTTAAGTACAAGTCTGATGTCTTTGATTCCTTTCAAATCTTCAAGACATTTGTAGAGAAGTAGTCTGGCGTTTCTATTTGTTGAATACGTACAGCTAATGGGGGGGAGTATGTGAATCAAGCTTTCATAGATTTTTTCACTGAGCATGGTTTGCAGCATCAATTTACTATTCCCTACACCCCTCAATAGAATGGTGTCACTGAGAGAAAGAACAAGACTTTATAGGAGATGGAAAATTGTATGATTTAGTCCAGGTCCATGGATTCATCTTTTTGGGCTGAGGCCGTTAATTGTGCCAACTATTTTTAGAATTAGATTCTTCACAAGGCAATTCGACATATGACTCATGAGGAGGCTTGGTCTCATGACAAACCTGATGTTTCATCATTTTGAGTATTTGGTAGTGAGGCATGGGCATTTATTCCTGATGCTTAGAGGAGAGCCATGGAGCGGAAGAGTCGACCCCTCATTTTTGTTGGCTACTGTGAGGATGTTAAGGCGTACAGGTTGTTTGATCCTAATTCTAGAGAGGTCCTATTTCGATGGGATGTCTAGTTTGATGAGCGCCTTCCCACAGTGAATACCCTATCTCTAGTGTCTACTTCACTACCTACTCCTCCCACTGAAGCTCTTCAGGATTATGCTGAGGATGATTCTAATGAGGATATTGATGATCCCCCATCTCCACCTCCACTTGCTCCACCTCAGATGCCCAAATGGGCTCGCTTTACTATTGACGAATAGTACTTGGGATCTCTGTCCTCTTCCTAAGGGCAGAAAGCTGGTTCGGTGCAGATGGTTGTATCGCACCAAGTATGCTACTGATGGTTCTATTGATAAGTACAAAGCACATATTTTTGCGAAGGGTTTCTCCCAGGTTGAGGGTATTGATTACTCTTAGACATTTTCCCCTGTCGCCAAGATGAATTCTACTCGATTTGTACTATCACTTGCAGCTTCTAGGGGATGGCCCATTTTTCAGATGGATGTGAAGAGTTCATTCTTGCATGGTGACCTACAAGAGGAGATCTATATGGAGCAGCCTTAGGCATTTGTACAGGATGCTTCTTTGGTTTGCAGACTTCGGTGCTCATTATATGGTCTCAAACAGGCCCCTCGGGCTTGGTATGAGAAGATGGACTCTTTTTTTCTCTCCACTGGTTTCACACATGGTCATTCTGATCCCACCGTCTATATTCAGAATCTTGAGGGTGAGATCTTGATTCTTGTGCTATATGTTGATGATCTCCTCATCATAGGTAGCTCATCCTCTATGATTCAGTATGCTCAACAAGCTTTGATGGAGCAGTTTGAGATGACAGATCTCGGTCTTCTGCACTACTTTCTTGGTCTTCAAGTGATTTAGTCTTCTGATTGGATCTCCATTTACCAGCAGAAGTATGCTCTTGATATGCTTCAGCACTTTGGCATGCTTGATTGCAAGCCTACCCCCACACCTTTTCAGTCAAGGGTTCTTTTGACTACTCCTTGCCCCACTCCTTCAGTAGATTCTACACTTTACAGGCAGTTGGTTGGCAGTTGTACATGACTCACACTCATCCTGATCTTTCCTTTGTGGTTGGCCTTGTCTCGATTCTCCCATGATCCTCATGAGGGTCATTGGAAAGATTCCAAACGTATTTTGAGGTACATTCAGGGCACCATTTCTTATGGCATTCACTACACATCAAGGGATCCTCACATTGTTGGCTACATTGACTCAAATTGGGTTGGTGATGTCAATGATCAGAAGTCTACTTCTGGCTTTGTTTTCTATCTTGGCTCTGGTCCTATCACATGGTCTTGCAAGAAGCAGACTGCTCATGCATTATCATCTACAAAGGTTGAGTACCGAGTTTCTATGCTCGCTAGTCAAGAGATTTTATGGCTTCGACAGTTGATGACTGAGTTTGGTTTTCCTCCTGATAGTCCCACTATTGTTTGGTGTGACAATCAGAGTGATATACACATTTCTTGCAACCCAGTGGAGCATCAGCAGATGAAGCACATTAAGCTTCATATGCATTTCATCAGATAGTTGATTCAAGATGGTTCTCTCATCTTGGAGTATATTCCCACTGCCGAGCAGGTTGTAGACATCTTCATGAAGCCTTTTGCATCGCCGCGCTATCTTCAGTTGCACTCTATGCTTGGGGTGAAGGAAGTTATCCTTGGGGGGTATTTATGAGACCTTCCTTCCTTCATGTTTCTTTCAGCATGTTCTTCAATCTCTTTTTGGAGAGGGGATATTTCCCACTAAGTTTTTTCCTTTTCTCCATTTCATAGAGATTTCCTTGTACTTGGGTACCTGATCTGGCTTTGTTTCTGCTTTCAGTATCTTCTTCTAGGTTTTAGCTTCTCCCTAAGTCTAGCTTAAGGGGGGGTTGTTAGAGTAATTGGTTATTTACTTGATTAATTAAACAATGTTTGTTTAATTAATTAAAGTTCCCTCTTATCTCTTTTACACTTAAGCTAAAATTAGGTGCATAATAATTAATTATTTTATTAATTATTAATGTGCAAGCCTAGGGTTTTCCTTTTTAGGGTTTCTTTGACCTATATGTGGTTGAAAACTTTTCTTTTGTATTATTATTCTCTTACACATTGGATAATACAGAGCTCCACATTTTTGAGCATTTTTACTGTTCTCTTTATTTCTTCTCTTTGCTTCTCCTTGTAACAGTTATTCTTCGCTTGCAGAGGTCACTGGGCTCCTATGAAGTTGTATTTGCTCAACTTCTACATAGTACGCTAATCTTTAGGGTTGTCTCTTTTTGACAAGTTTACCCTAATAAAAACCGTGTGTGTGAACATGTGGAATAAACTAATAAGCTAAACAAACACACCAATGCGACATTGTATCAAAGAAATCTAATTTAAAAATAAACAAACTCTAAACTCAACAGATTCTTCAAAGACGTCCCATTGTCTTCTATATCCAAGGACTCATTTTAAGCTGCTTTCTCTCAGATCATGTAAGAAAAGGCTCAATAGAATGAAAACCTAGAGAATCAGATTATATGGGTATGTGTAGGATCATCATGGAAAAAATAGGCCCTTAAGTGGCGATAAAAATTCAAAAAATCAGAGTTAGGAAACTTGGCGTAAAAATTTGAATAATTTATCTATATTATTTAAGAAATATGTAAGAATAGAATCTATAGCAAATTAAATGTAGTTTATAAACTATTGGGTTTATTCTAAAAAAGAAAAAATCTATTGGGTGAAAATTTGAAATTTCAATGCAGTAGTACTTAAATGTGAGGGAAGAAAAAAGAAATAGGTGTCTGTCTGACCACCCTAACCACAATAAAATTATAATTATTTTTTATAAGATTTTAGATATAAGCAAAGGATTCATGTCCCAATGTGGTGCATATTTTTTTATAATTTTTTTCCAATTAAATTATTAATTATGATTTTTTTATTACAACTTTTAAAAAATATAAAAACTTGTATGTTTGACCACCTTAACTTGGCCAAAACTTCATGAAATTCATTTTTTTTCTTTTTTAATATTATAGTATGTGAAACATAGAATGTGACACATGTTTCAGATTCAAAAAATGTGATACTGTTTGAAAGCTATAGATGTTTTTCAATTAGCCTATCAATCTAGACTTTAGTCATAATTCAAATAGAAAATGAATAATAATTATTTATTAAATTCAAAGTAAAGCATAATTTATATTGGTGGAAAGATGAGAATATCCTTTAAAAACCCTTTTCGTTTCATCAATTTTGAGTAAAAAAAATGTCGTCAGCCACATGGGCCATCATATCACTTACATATCACCACTTTTTGGCCCATCATGATCCTATGAGAAATGATATGAGATAAAAGCTATGCTAAGATATGAAACTAAAACAGATTATGCAAGATTATTCTACCATGATTGCTTGTGCTAAAACTAAGATGCTATGCTCACGAAATCTAAGATATACAGATTGCTAAGTGCTCAATAATGCAACTAAATTCAATTAGATCCTTTTCAAAGCACAAAGAGGTCGTATTTATAGAATTTCAAAGGAAAAATCCTAACTGGCAAAGATCGATGGTTGAAATTGAGTCTGGTAAGATGAACGGTGAGAGATCGAGAAGTTGGAGAGAAAGGTGGAAGCTAGAGAGAAAGAGGGAAAATATTTCCTCCTACACAACCTTCTCCATTCAAAAATGAAGGAAAGTATCTAGTTGACATTTTTAGTTATGAGGAGTTAGTTGGTAGTTGAAGATAATTTCATAATTAAATAATTAAATAATTTAATTATATGTGACATGTGAATTTATAAGCTTCCATAATTAAATATTTATATATTTAATTATGTGTGAAAAGAGGATGAAAGGTGCTTAATTAAATATTTATAATATTTAATTATATGTGAAGTGAAGAATTAGAAATGATGATGAATTTAGAAGAACATCTTTATTTGAATTTAAACATTCAAACTTAAAGTAATATGATAATTAATTTAAATAAACTATAAAATTAATTTAATTAATTAAGAGAGAAATGGAAAATGATAATAATTAAATAAACCTATTTATTTAATTAAAATAGAAGAATTTAAAAGCGAACGATATAAATCATTAATTAAATTTATTTATATGTAGATGAAATTAGAAGATTAATTAAATAACTCATATTTAATTAATTACCCAACTCGAGTTAATGTGACCATTTTTAGATGTATACATTTTGCCCCTCTTTGAAGTGATGTGTTTTATGCATTGCTTCAAAGAAAAATTCAAATAAAGAAAATTTTGCCCCTGACTTTGAAAAATTGATTGATGATGCTATATGCCCCCTTGGGAGATAAATCACATGGTTTGAAGATTTTGAATGATTTGATGCAATTTCACCAGTTTATCTCATGAAATAGCGCTCAGCTTGGTTAAAAATTTAAAAATTAAGATTACCTTATTTATCCCCTTAAAAGGTGGAAAAAGGTAAAAGTCATTGTCATTTGTATAGTTGCATTTTGTTGAAAATAGAGCTCTAAGAGACTAGATACAAGATGGCAATCCACTACAAGTGGCATAGATTCGAGAGGGTGCACAGATAGTAGAGACTAGTTGTGTATGGACCTCCGATAAGATCTTGAAACCGTCCTTGTGATTTTTTTGCTTGAATTTCGCCCACTTTTTTGAAATTTTTGAAATTTTGTTTAGCCGATTTAGCACATATAATTGTGTTTTAGCGCATGTGATCTCTCAAGTAGCACATAGACTAGGTCTTTTAGCTCATTTAGAATAGTACATTTATGCCACAAATTAGCGCATAGGATTGATAGAGTAGCGCATTGGTCGATTTAGCGCATAAGCATGATAAAGTAGCGCATTTGTTAGATATCGCGCATAGGATGATAGATTAGCGCATAGACTGAATTACTATATTTGATAGATAGATTAGTGCATTGGCTGGATAGAGTAGTGCATTTTCTAGAATAGCGCATTTACCCTCTATTTTAGTGCATTCATGGATAAAATAGTGCATTTGTTGATTTGGCACATTGATTGTCTGTTTTAGCACATCCATGACATTTTGCTGATTTTGATTGTTTGAGGATCAATTTTTGATGGGTTGATGTTTTTTGCTATATTAGACAACTGATTTGACAAAATTGACTAGCATCAAGGATAATTGATGATGATTTGATAAATTTTTTCTCATGTTAAAATGAAAAAATAAATAGTAAAATGACTTGATATGTTGTTGATGTATGAATGTGATAAATTTTCTTTCATGTTTGATGAAAAAAAAAATAGTAGAGATGATGTGTTGATGATTTGCTGATAAATTTGTCTTCATGCTTGATGAAAAACAAATAGTAAAGATGATGAGTTGATATTGATGATTTGATTTCACATGATTGCATTGATGTACTTTTCTGATATTGTGATTTGATTGATTTGATATTGATATGATGTATAAGAGGATTTTAAGATCCTTCAGGTTAGAGATAGATTTCCCAAGACCTGAGAGATGATTCCCAGACTATCACAACCTAAGGTTGTAGTGATTGCTAGATGTGGGTTGGGTTCATTGCTTAGGATCCCATAGTATAGGATCAACAGGGCGTTGTTGATAGCCTTAGATGAGCGATGGCACAATGAGCATAATACCTTTCATTTTACCACTAGTTAGGTTACAGTGACTCCCGAGGACATGTACAAGTTTTTAGGGATCCTAGTGGTTGGTGATATTGTGGTTTATGACCACAAGGAGGTTGGTGGGATTCATTCCTTGCAAATATTTTTCCAGGATCCAAGCATTTGTGGGTATGAGATCCCCTAGAGAGAGATGGTTGAGAGTTATGCCCCATTCCCTTCAGTATTGGTTGGTTTCATTGGTGGATTTTTGTGTCTCGACCGCAGGTCGAAGGGACTGTCAGTGGGATGGGGTCGAATTCTAGAGGACATGATCCTACATTAAATGAGGTATGCATGGGGTTCATGGATGTTGGCCCACCTATACCATGACCTACATCAGGTGGTATACATAGGTGGGAAGAGCATATCTTCTGGGGTTACGGTCCTACAAATTTTGGCATGGGAGCATATTGCCATCACCCACCCCTTTGCAAGGAGAGATCATCCCATTGGTCATCCTTATGTTTATTAATACATAGGTCCATTTGTCCATCCTAAGCTGGGAAAGTTGGATTATTGGAGGAGAGTTTTAGATGACATGGACACTGTCATCTGGAGGCCATATATAGATTGTGAGGCCTAGGATGAAGATGATATTGAGTTTCCTTTCTACGGTCTATCCAGATATTTGATCGGGAGGACCCCATTTATTATTGATAGATTTTTGGTGATGTGAGTACTCAGATAGTTTCGCAGAGTATAGGTGATTTTGTAGGGTGTTTCCCATTATGTGAGGCAAAGGGAGGATGTCGCAGAGTGGGGCCCATTCATTTTGTATGAGGTAGCTAGGGTAGAGTATCTCGGTCTATAGCCAGAGATATGGGACTATAGGCTAGATATTATAGATGCATAGATGACAAAAGAGTACGCAATGTACTTCCATACACACCCATTTCTGAGGTTGATGAGTCCTGATGAGCCTACCCCATTACTTGATGGACCAGCATTGCAACGTACTCGGAGATAGAAGAGGGGTGAGGCACAAGCATAGACAGAGCAACCCGTTGGAGGAGGAGAGGATATGGGTGGAGATGATTATATGGAGATTGATGAAGATGATAGGGAAGATCACAGTGATGAGGACAATGATGATGGTGGGGATGATGGGGATGGTGGGAGGAGACCACCCATTTTTGATTTCTAGATCAAGACTAGGCCAAGGACAATGAGGATAGTGGAGCAGCCAGCAACAAGCCCATCTCACATTACTATCAGGGCTTCATCCTACGAGCAACGAGGCTAGATTGATACATTAAAGACATAGTTACAAGCTCTCTAGAGCCAATTAGGACAAGCCCAAATCACTATCACTCAGTTATAAGCATAGATGGGACAACCACCACCCCCAGACCCATAGGTAGCTCAATCGATTATTGAGTGAGACAATTTGAGGCAGCGTTGCCAGTAGGCAGAGGGCATAGTAGAGAGGCTATTGAGATCTTTAGAGGGAACCTCCATTGGGGAGGTTGTTGCAGAGGGATTGGAGAGAGGTCGGGAGACCGAGTATTAGAGGATGAGATATTATGAGGTAGTGCCTCCCGAGCAGAGGATATCCTTTACACAGTCAGGCGACAAATATTGCACTCACTCCTATAGTCATTCTAAGAGTGCCACCAGGAGTATACTATAGCTGGGCCGATGAGAGACAGGCGGTAGAGGTGGCAGAGATCTAACCAGACCCACTACTTCTGGAGGAAACAACAACCATAGTCCCCATTCTAATGCTCCTCATTGATGACTTTGTATACAATATTTTTATCACATTTTATGTATCTCTATGGACATTGATTTCATGAGATTATATGATATGCAACGATGATTTTGGATCCTATATGCATGTGTCCTATATTATTCTATGATGGATTTTCATGTATGCATTTATATTTCTATATGTTATGTGGCTTATGATTATGTCATGATGATGCATTTTTATGGATAATGATCTTTGCATGATGATATCTAACTTATAATGTGATGATGATGATGTCTATGCATATGATAGTATGATGATGATGTTCATGAATTTGATGATTATGATGTGATGACCTGTATATGAAATTTACATGCTTTATGATTGATGAATATGCAAAAATATGTTATGATGATTGATGTGAATGAAATGTGAATGATTTTATGATGTATGGAAACATGTTTTGATTACGGATGCAAATTTTTTGTGATGAAATGAATGCAATGAATGTATTTTACAATGTATGGTTATGTATAATGATTCAATGATGTGGATGTGTAAAATGAAAAATGAAAATGATAATGAATGGAAATAAATGAACAAGTCAAAAATGATAAGTAATGAATGATAAATGAAAATGCAATAAATTATAATGATAATAAATGAATAATAAAAAAAATGGCATGGAAATGATATGGATAGGATATTTTATGATATGTCAAATGATATGTAAATGATAATGCAATGATGGGATGATAAAAAATGATATGTAAATGATAATGCAAATGATATATGAAAGGATTATGAAAATGATTTGACAATGATACATAATAATGGTATGATAAATGAAAGTGAATGATTTTGAATGATAAATGAAAATGAAATGACATGAAATGATAATGAAAATGAATGAAAAATCAGTGAATGATATGAAATGATAATGAAAATGCTAACGAAAATGGATATGAAAATTATATTGATATGAAATGGTATGAAAAAGATATGAAAATGATATAAAAAGTTAATGAATATGATAATGAAAATGAATATGTTATGTTATGAAACGATGTGAAAATGATATAAAACTAATAATGTAAATGATAATGATATGATATGAAAATGATGATATGATAAAAGAGGATTGAAAATGAAAATGAAATGATAACGATGTGAAAATGGTTTTCGCCAATGTCCAAATGTACTCAATATTTGCTCAAAAGAGATAGATATCTTTGCCAACCTCTAAAATTCATTACGCAAATGAAAAATGAATACAATCTATATTAATCATGCAAACTTACTTATGCAAAATGAAGTACACACTATTGTCATTCTGTGAACCAATTTTATGCTCGTTTATCATCATTGAGCTTTTTTGAAATCTTGGAAGTTAGTACAAGAATCATAGGGTAGATCTGCCCTAATAATGTCCTAAGTACAACTTTCATGATATTTGATATAGCAAGTTAATACAAGCATTGAGGTATAATTGAACCAAGATGACCTGAGTATTGCTTGCATAAACATACAAAAGTTAATCCTTTTCCTATGCAAATCCTGAAATGTCATCAATGATACTTTTGTAAACCATGTCTCGTGAACAATTTGCACAATAATAATGACTAACTTACAGAAAACAAACAAAGAAAAATAATACTCCTTCCTTGTAACTCTAGTTCAGTACATCATTGAGCCACTCCAGAGATATGATGTCATAAAATTTTAAAACAACAGGTCAACTTATGCTCTAAGTGTTCCAATCATTTTATTCAGATTAAGATCATCTAGTTTGTTTTAGTTTCATTATGTGACATGTATTATAGTTGTTTTCACTAGGCATGATCGGATATTCGATGTTGATCTAATATTTGGATAGTTGACGCATGTTGATATTTGTCTGCTCAAAATCTCATAAGTTGATTGCCCCTAGCGAGTTGTACTTTGACTCCCAATTATACACAACCTATTGCTAGGAATATAAACAATTATCATCAAGCCATAATGAAATCCTTGTCATATCTAGGAAATTTTGTGTTCATGATGCAGATACAATGGCAAGGGATGGATTGGATGAAGATAACAATGGCTATGTACAAACGACACAAGACATAACTGAATAGACAGAAGAGCCAACTCAATCAAAAATAGCGCCTATTTTCTAGGTTTTCACCATTTATTTTTATTGCACTTTTTCAGATTTTATTATTGTTTTGTTGCTACCAAGACGCATGTTTGCTAGGTTTTCATCAAGGCAATGATTTTTTTGATTTTTTGATTTTTTTGTATTTTCTCTTTTTTCTCTTTTTTTGTATTTTTTCATGACTTTTTATGTTGTTTTTGTATTTTATAGACATAGAACTTCTTCATATGGGTATTATTGAGTGGATCTTGAAATAGGTCCCCTTCTAGTGTAGATAACTGATACGCTCCAAAACCATATGTTGCAATGATGAAAAATGGACCCAACCAATTGGGTTCAAACTATCTTTTCTTCTCCCGATCTTGTTGATTGTGGGGATTTTCCTTTAGGACCAAGTCACCCACTTGAAATGTTTGTGGTTTGAATTTGTGATTGTAGCTGCGAGACATAACTTGTTGATAACCCTTTAAGTGATTGGTTGTATTTTGCCATCTCTCATCAAGAAGTTCTAGTTCTTGCAACTTGGAAACCCTATAGTCTTCATCAGTTATGAGTCCCTTCAATGAGACTTGAAGAGAGGGTATCTCAACTTCTAGTGGAAATATTGCTTCTGCTCCATAGAGCAAAGCATATGGGATGGCTCTTGTTGGCATGCGAATGCTGGTTCTATAGACCCACAAAGCTGGATTCAACTGGACATGCTAATCACAACTGACATCATTTACCGTCTTCTTCAAGATCTTCAGGATTGTTTTATTTGAAGCCTCTGCTTGGACATTTACTTGTGGATAATAAGGTGTAGATAACATGTGTTGGATATGAAATTTTTCACAAAGTTTGTCAACATCCTGATTCTTGTAAGGTCTCCCATTATCAGTGATAATGGAGCTAGGAATGCCATACTGACATATGATGTAATTCAAGATGAAGGATGAAATTTGTTTGCCGATTATTGTAATTAATGGTACAAATTCAATCCAATTGGTAAAATATTTGGTGGCCATGATTATAAACTTGTGTCCATTTGATTTAGATGGGTGGATTTTTCTAACCAGATCTAGTCTCCACTGAGAAAAATTCCATGTGGTAGTGAAAGGCTACAACTCTTGAGTAGGAGCGTGAATGAGGTTTCCATGTATTTGTCACTTTGGACAATTCTGTACAAAGGTGAAGGATTCCCTCTCCATAGTTGGCCAATAATAACCCATTCTCACAAGTTTGTTGGCTAAGGTTAATCCACTTGAATGAGTCCCACAAATACCACCATCAACCTATTGTAAGGATTTTTCAGATTCATCATGTTCAAGACATCTAAGGAGGGTACCATCAAGACCACATCGGTAAAGGGTTTCAGTGATTAAGGTATGGTGAGAAGATTGGCGTCTGAAATTTTTGTTTTGATTCCATGACAAATCTAGGGGTAAGATAGTATCTTTCAAATAGGTATAGATTTTTCTGTATAAAGGGGAATCATAACCAACCAGATGACATATTATTTGCATCTCAGGATTATCATAGGTAGGGGAAAACAATTGTTCCACCAGGAATTCATATCGAGTTTTATTTTTTGATAATTGTAGTAGCAAAGCGATTGTAGCCATGGAATCCGTTGCTTTGTTGTCAATCCATAGAATCTGCGTGAACTTTATCTCAGCAAAATACTTCTTGAAATCATCAACCATGTTTTTATAAGGCATCAACTTGTCATCCTTAGTCTGATAATCATCATTGATTTGGTTAATGACAAGTTGTGAATCACCATAGACCTGTAGCTCTGTGATCTTCTAGTCCAATGCTATTCTCATTCCAATAAGCAGTGCTTCATATTCAGCTATGTTATTGGTGCAAGGAAACATTAATTGATAAGACTTTGGAATAGTATGTCCCTGAGGTGTGAAAAAAATAATTGCTGCCCCCGAGCCATGTTGTCTATAGGACCCATCAAAATATAGTGTCCATGACTTCTTTGTTGTTGCTGTGAAAACATCTGCATCAGTAAATTCAACATGCATTGGATGATTTGTTTGTAAGGGTGCCTCAGCTAGCTAACCCACTATGAATTATCCTTTGATGGCCTTTCGATCCACACAATGAATGTCAAACTCACTTAAGATCATTACCCATTTGGAAAGCCTACTTGTTAAGGTAGCTTTGCTCAAAAGATACTTTAATGGATTAATTTTAGCCACAAGTTTAATTGTATGAGCTAACATATAGTGTCACAACTTTTGGGAAGCAAACACTATTGATGAACAAGATTTTTCAATAAAAGTGTAATTGAGCTCATGACTTGTTAGTGTCTTGCTAATGTAATAGACAACTCGCTCTTTTCCTGTTTTGTCCTCTTGTGCCAATAATGCCCCTAGGGATAATTCTATGGGCGAAAAATAAAAGAATGAGTGGCTCTTTTGGTATTGGTGGAACCAAGACTAGTGGACTCATTAGATACTACTTGATTTGATTGAATTTTGCTTCACACTTTTCTTCCCATTTGAATGAAACAATTTTATGCAAGAGATGTGTGAAAGGAAAACACTTATCTGCTAGTTGTGCAATGAACCTCCTAATGGATTGTAGGCATCCTTGTAATGATTGAAGTTGGCTGATATTCCTTGGTGGTGGCATCTCCATGATGGATTTTACCTTTGTTGGATCTACCTCTATTCCCTTTTTCTGAAACAATATAGCCTAAGAGCTTTCCAAATTTAACCCCAAAGACACACTTCTTTGGATTGAGTCTAACCTTGAATTTTTCCATTTTGGAAAACATTGTAGATAAGATATATAGATGTCCCTCTCTTGTGTAAGATTTTTCTAAGAGATCATCCACATAATCTTCCATTAAAGTGTGCATCATGTCATGAAAAATTGTAGTCATTGATCATTGATATGTTGCACCTACATTTTTGAGTCTGAATGACATTACAATCCAACAATAAGTACTCTAGGGACATGTGAAAATAGTCTTGTCTTGATCCTTAGGTGCGATCTTGATTTGATTATACCTAGAGAATCCATCCATTAATGAATACATGGCATGCCTCGCTGTCAAGTCCAAAATTATGTTAATGTTAGGTAGAGGAAAATCATCTTTTGGAGATTCTTTATTTAGATCTCGAAAATCTATAGAAATTCTGATACGCCCATCCGGTTTTGACACTAGTACAATGTTGGAGATCCATTTTGCATAGTTGATAGACCGAATGAATCCTACATCCAATAGTTTATTCAATTCTTCTTTCACTAGCAATGCGACATGTGGATGCATCTTTCTAAGCTTTTGTTTCACTGGTTTTGCTATTGGCATTATAGAAAAATGATGCATGATAAGATTAGGATCTAGTCCAGGCATATCTGCATATGACCAAGCAAAATTGATTTGATTATCCTTCAGGAAGTCTATGAATTTTTGGATTTCTTCCTCTATCAATGAAGCAAAAATTTGTACGATATAAGGATATTCTACAATGCCTATATTGATTTCTTTTGTTGGCTCAATCAAAATAGAAGACCTCTCTTGATAGTGTTCTGGGAGAGTGTCAAGTTTCTCATCTTTCAGTGCCTTTGAAAGGTTTTCACCATCAGATACACTCTTTATTTTTCCTTTTCCATGATCTAACACTACCTTTTATTAGTTTTCATCGTTAGATCGATCTTTTATATTATTAATTTTGCAGCTAAGAAACTTGGAACTCTCCTGATTAAAATTTTGATCATGAGATTCACTGGTGGAACCTGTTTCCAGATTGGAAGAACACAAAAAAATTGCAATGGTTTCATCATCTGGGAATATTGGGATATCAATCGATTCATTTTGATCCCAATGAATCAGCTCAGGATGGACTAATGGTAAAGGATCGTCTGGTTGGGTGAGGTCAAGGGATCTTAAGGTCATGACACGGTTATCATTCTCGCTATAGGTAAGATCTATGATGGTATCCTCCTATTGATTTTTTGTCTCACTTTGAACCAAATCGTCCTCACTTGAGTCATGGTCGTCTTGAAGTACATAGTCAAGTGGAGGCCTTGAACTTTCTCCTGGTGTAGGCATGGGTGTATATTCTTGGAGGAGGGACAGTTGATTTGGATGAGCTTCCTTTTATGACAATTTTAGCTTGTCCCCTCATTGTTGCATTAACTTCTTGATACTCCTGCTTTCCTTTGACCTTGATGACGTTAATTTTCTGGTCATCCATGTAGATATGATTGATTGTGGTGTCATAGACATAATTTACATTTTTTCCTTTGTCACCTGAAGATTCCCCTTTTTGATAATTGGCAAGAGGGTCCTTAAATGCCTGATGATCCTTATTGGCATGATGTCCCTCGACTGTTATCGTGTGATTTTTGATCAAATCCTAGACCAAAATTTCAAACCTTGGCAATTATTTGTCCTATGACCTTTGCATCTATGGTAATCACAATAATATGATTCATTCCATGATGGTGGTTTGACTCGCAACTCATAATATCTCTAAGGTGGAAACGTGATGGCATTTTTATCCATAAGTTCTTTGCGAATTGAGTCAAGGGATTAGCCCAAAGGAGTGAAACTCCGTCGATTTGAGAAAAAATGTGATTTGGGCAGATTTTAATTTTGATTGTTGTCAAGATTATTGTTGAAATTACCACAATTATTGGCCATATTTCCTTGATTGGCGTTATTTCCCTGATTGGAATTTCTATTGCCTTGGTTAGTTGAATTTCCAAGATTAGTGTTGTTGCATTGAGTACCTGATAGATTGAGAATGGATGTATTTTCTTTCACATTGTTGGCATCCACCACACCATCATTGACAAAATTCTTGTTTCTAGTCCAAAATTTGACTTGTTATTGTTGTTGTTATGATTCTACGAATTTCGACTATCTTTGTCAAGCTTTATTACTGCCCTCTTAACTAAGGCTCCTTTGATAGTGATTGCATTTTCAATCAACTTCTCAAATGATGGAGGACAATGAAGGTTGAGCCTATAACTCATTTCTTGATTAAGACTATCAATAAAGATTTCCATCTTTTCCTTTTCAAGAGCTAGACGAGAATATCGTGCAAATAATCTTCTCCATCTTTGCAAGAATGTGATGAAGGGTTCTCCAGCTTTTTGCTTTGCTTTGCATAAATCAAGCATGGTTATTTGATGTTTAATGTTGTAGGAGTATTGAGATATGATTTTGTTGATTAACTCTTCAAAGATCTTGATGGGTTGAGTGATTTTAGAAATCCTTTCCATGGATTGGCCACCTAAACTTCATGGGAACAATCACATCAGGTAGGTATCTTCATGAGAAAATTCATGGCTTATATTATAAAACTCCCTCAAGTGATCAATAGGATCTATTTTCCCATTAAATCTATCAAATTTTGGGATTTCATAATGCTTTGGAAAAGGAATCATGTTGATATTTCTATCAAATGGATATGGAAAATTATCCTCCAAAGCATATTTCTTGGTTGTGCCCCCTTGTATTTCCTTAATTTTCCCTTGTAGTGATTTTATTTATTGGGTAAGAGAACTAAGATTATTTAAGGGGGTTTCACTTCTTTCAGGATCTTCTTTGATTTTCTCCATATCATAGTCTGAGGGCAATTTGACACCCTGATTTTTCAATAAATGAAAATATCATTCTTTATTCGGCTCTAGAAGATTTTCCATGGCTAGATGAAACTCCTGATCTTGTTCAGCTTCTTGAAGCATTTCATCCATTATTTCATCTCTTGAATTATTTACATGAATCCTATGAAAAGGATTTTCTTCCCTTTCACCCATGTTGCAAAGTGAATTTTCCCTTTCGTCTTCTTCTTGGTGCTTTCAGGATCTTGTGACAACAGGCATATGCTTATACAAAAATTTTACTAACTTTGATCACAAATGGGAGACTGAAATCTGTGGGATGCCTTAGCCAAAATAGAATGATGGATTCTATTGGTATGACTAAGGAATTTATAATGTTTAGATTGTGATTCCCTGGATGAAGGATAATGATCCTGTTATAGGAATTAAACTAAAAATTAGAAATGGATGTGATGATGCACCTTACGATGTTTTGATCTTAGTTTGAGAAAATGAGGATTTTGTAGAAGCCTAATGTTTCCAAGTTCTCTATTACAACACTTGATTTGGATGATTGGAAAATTGAATTGTTGATTGTGGGATGAAAGAAGGATGAATGGGATGACTATGATTATGCCTTTGCAAAAGAGCTCTTCATTGAAAGAAAGCTTGTGAAGATAAAGGCTCTAAAGAAAAATCCTCAGTGAATCCCTTAGAAAAGTCATGATATCTATGGATGAAAGTTTAGTGGTCAAGAAAAACTTTCTAACTTTGGTATAAAAAACATCTCTTTTTCAAAAGCTTTTTGTAGCTAAGGGGCCTTTTTGGTTTCTTAATCCTTTTCTCAAGATATTTCTTGACAACTGTTGTATATTTCTAGGCTCTAAGCATAGAAAAGACCAGAATTGGTGACAGATTGTATCAAGAGACTATTTTGACTCAAAAAATAGATGTGCTACTTTGTGCTAAGGATGTGCTAAGCTGTTCAATGAATGTGCTAAAAGATCATATCAATGTGTAGAATGTTGCATGGGTGCACTAAACTTTTTCATAAATGTGCTAGAACAGAGCATGGATGCACTAGAATAGAGCATGGATGTGCTAGAACAGAGCATGGATGCGCTAGAATAGAGCATGGATGTGCTAGAACAGAGCATGAATGCACCAAAAGATCAATTCAATGCGTTAAAACATACATTATTTTGACAGTTTACTGAATTAGATGATCTTATTTGAATTAATGTTTGAAAAACATGGCATGCAGTAGGAGGACATTTATTTTTAAAGTCCTATAATCTAAACAATAATTGTATGTTCTCTGAAATTTCCACGGGTGTTTGAACAAAACAAACACTTCAAGTAGACTCACTTTTAATGTTAAAAAAGGTCATCATAATCATCACAACCCACATCTTAGAATTGCATTGACTCACACAGTTGTGTTACCCCCTAGAGGGTGCCTGTGTTTTTATCTTTTCCTGGTGTGTACTAAAAGTTATATTTCTCGATCCCTTGAGCAAACGATCCTTGGAAATTATATGGTGAGTATATTGGGGGCAGATTCTTCCCTCCCCTTGTACTATGAGTATTATAATGTTTGGCTACTAACTTGGTTAGCTTCTACACTAAGGTTCAGTGCAGAAAATGATATACTCCCTTAGGAGACCCCCAAACCTTTAGAACAAAGGATTTGGAAATGGTTATCTTGCACACTACTGTCAAGTGGATTTTCATCAACAACTCACTTTTGATTATAGTGGGTTGGAATCCTTGGCTTTAGGGGTTCCCACTTAGGTCGTTCCTCTTGGGTGAGTACTTTTTCCCACAAGAGCAGGCCTGCTAAAGGTTTTAATAAAACATAAAGTACATGAAATGAAAAGATGAGTTTGGCATTTTGATCACCTATTTAAGGGGAGAGCATACACCTATCACCTCACAACCACAACAAACAATCTTGTTCAATTTTAATCCCAAATAAAAAAATTGTTAAGCTAGGTGAAGATGTTGCTTCACAAAAGACATGGGATTCATTTTATCCAAGATATATCAATTGTTTGGTGACTATCCTAGGATTGGTTTATTTTAATCTGAATGATTACCCTAGGATTGCTTCATTTTAACTTTATGTAGAAAATATTAATCTCTGTCTACGGACGCATCAGAATCAGGATTCAAAATTATAGTCTCTTCGATGTGCTAAAAGAACACATAAATGTGCTAAAAAAGAGAATATATGCACTAAAAGAAACACAAGGATGTGCTAGAACAGAGTGGCTATGCGCTAAAAGAACACATGGATGTGCTAAAATAGAGCAGCTATGCACTGAAATAGGCCTTGTATGCACTAACTTATTCAATAAATTTGCTAAAACGGGTCTCGTATGCGCTAAACCACAAGTCCAGTTTGTAACTTGCCAGAAAATTGTCAATAAAATATTAAAAATGGAGCAAGGGCCCCATGGTGGGAACCAAAAATGTGTGTGTGAATATGTGGAATAAACTAATAAGCTAAACAAACACACCAATGTGACATTGTATCAAAGAAATCTAATTTAAAGATAAACAAACTCTAAACTCAACAGATTCTTCAAAGACATCCCATTGTCCTAGTAGTGTATTTTCATAATAGGTCCATTTGTTTATGATAGTTTATTGAATCTAATTTATCAAAGTCTTCTTTTAGAAAATTAATGTTATGATCTAGTTTATCTTGATAATATCATCACATTCTAGGAAATTAAAGTGATATAATAAGGTGTGTGCACTAATCTATGACACAAAAAATGGTGTCAAATTGTAAAAAAAACCTATAACAAGCCATATTGCGCTCACCAAATTTGGAGAGCACCAAATTTTGCACTCGCCAAATGACTTGAATTTTGCAATTAATCTCATTCATGACTTTTAGAATGCATTTTTCTAAACTCTTTCATTTTCTCTTTCTTTGCTAGGGAAACTATATACACGAAATAAAAATTTAACTTTCTTATACTTTAAGTTATATTTCATGTATATAGTTTCAAGATGTTTGAGAGTGGTTTCAGATCTCTAGGAGTTATAATGCAAATTCTAGTTTTTGAAAGATTTTAAAAATTTTAGTATTCAATGAGTTGTATAATCTTTCTCTCTCTCTCTCTCCTTCTCTCTAATCTCTATCTCTCTCTCCCTTCCTCCCTCTCTCCCCTCTCTCTCTCACACTACTTTCTCTCCTCACTACATCTACCTCCCTCCCTCCCCTCTCTACTCCTCTCTACTCTTCTCTCTCTACATCTCCTTCCCTCTCTACTTATCTTTATCTCCCCTCTCTCTCTCTCTTTACCTACATCTCCCTCCATAACTTTGTATCTCACCTATGTCTCCCTCCCTACCTATTTCACTCTCTTATATCTATCTCTCTTCTCCCTCCCTCTACCTACATCTCTCTCTCACTCTCTATTCCTCTTGTCCCCCTCTTTTTCTCTAACTCTCTCCTCTCTATCTCATAATTCTCTCTCCCTCCCTCTCACTTTCTCCTCTCTATCTCACCACTCTCTCTCTATCTCTCTCTCTCACACAAACCTCTATCTCCCTCCCTCTTTCCCTCTATACTCTCTATCTCTCCTCTCCCCCACTCTCTCGACCTCAACCTCCCTCCCCTTCTTTTTGTCTCTCTTCTCAATCTCTCTCACTATTTTCCATCCCTACCTCCCCCCTCTTTCTCTCTCAATTGCTAATTTTATCTATCTCACTCATACACACACACACCTCTATCTCCCTCCCTATCTCTCCCTCCCTCCCTCCCCTCTCTACTCTCTATCTCTTCTCTCTCTTTCACCTACCTCTCCCTCCATCACTCTCTCTCCATTCCTCTCTATCTCACCTATGTCTCCTTTCCTACATATTTCCCTATCTAATCTTTATCTCTCCTCTCCCTTCCTCTACCTACCTCTCTCTCTATCTCTCCATCCCTCTCTTTCTCTCTCACTCTCTCCTCTCTATCTCACCATTATCTCTATCCCTACCTCTCACTCCATCCTCTCAAAATAACCATTCTCTCTCTCTCCCACTTTCCCTCCTCTCCAAATAACAATTCTCTCTCTATCCCACTTTACCTCCTTCCCTTTCTACCTCTCCCTCCCTCTAACCTCCCTCTATCTTTATCTCTTTATCATTTTGTCCTTACTTCTCTACTCTGTATCTCACCACTCTCTCTCCATCTCACTCTCTCTCCTTCCCTCTCTCCCTCCTATCCCTCTCTCTCCTTCCCTCTCTACCTACCTCTCCCTCCACTACCTGTACTAGTCTCTCTACCTCTATCTCTCTCCCTCCCCCTCTCTCTCTTACTCTCTCATTCCATCTCTACTCTCTATCTCTCGCCCTTCCCTCTCTACTCTCTTTCTCTCTCCCCTTATTTTCTCTCCTCTTACTCTCTCTCCATCTCACACACACTCACATGTATCTCCTTGTTTCCTCTCCTTCCATCCCTCCACCTTTTACTTCTCTCTATCTATCATCTCTCTCTACAACTCCTTCCCTCTCTATTTATCTTTATCTCCCCTATCCCTCTCTTTACCCACCTCTCCCTCCATCACTCTATATATCAATTGTGTCTCCTCCCAACCTCTTTCCCTCTCCTCACTCTATCTCTCCTCTCCCTCCCTCTCCCTCTCTCTCTACCCCTTTCCTCCCTACTCTCATTCTCTCTCTCTCTCTCACACTCACACACACACTCACCTCTATCTCCTCCCTACCTATCCCTCCCTCCCCTCTCTACTTCTCTCTATCCCTCCTCTCTTTGTCTCCTTCCTTCTCTACCTATATTTATCTCCCCTCTCGCTCTCTTTACCCACCTCTCCCTTCATCACTCTATATTTCACCTATTGTAACGTAGAAAATTTTATACTCTTGAAGAAAGAGAATTTCATGCTTAATTTGGACCCATTTTGGCATTCTTCAACCAATCATCCCTTTAAAACAACATTCATAGGCCCCTAAGACTCATTATTTTGGACCTTGAGGCTTATTCCACCTAAAAATTATACAAGTCCCAAAAAATACATTAAAATCATTCAAATTTCATAAAACCTACCTCAAAAACCCCTAGTGGGACTAAGTCACCCAAGGTGGTGACTTAGTCCCTTTTGGGGGAATTTTCAATTTTGAGTGGGAAACTCATCAATTTAATTTTATTTTTTATGGATGTGAGCCTATTAGGTCAAAATAATGTTCAATTAGATATTGATGCCTATAAATATATGTTTTTAGGTCATTTTTTACAACTCTTTAGTCATGTTTACAAGAAAATTCAAGAGTCAAGTGTTGCATATATCTTTCACAAGAAGATTCATTAGTCTATCTATAGCAAAGTTGAAGCTTAGGGCAACAAGGTAGGGTTTTTGTAGGTCTTCAAGCTCACTTTTTGTCCAAGATCTTACATTGTAAACAGTTGCTCATGGCTTCCTATGGAGAATCATGGAGAAATCTAGGTTGAGGAGATGCAACTATCCATCAAATCAATCCTAAAGACATTTTTTCAAAGTGATTCCATCTTCCATTTTCTCTCTATCTTCAGCCTAAGGAAGGTTTCCATTTTATTAAGATTCATTTCTAATGTGATTTAGGGTCTCTAGAAATGAGTCTTGCATTATTCTAATTTCTTTTATGCATCTTATTTTTGCATGTTAGAATAGGGTTGCATCTTACTTCATATTTCTTAGCCTTAGATACACTTAGAGCTAGGGTTTTATGTATATTTATTATCTGTTTCAAGGTTTAAATACCAACTAGGGGTTTTACCAAGGAAAACCCCCCATTAGAAACAAACTTATATTATGTTTTGCAGGTGATTTTGTAGGTTTGGATCTAGATTTCAGTCAGAGAGCAAAGTGCAGACTATAGGATTCTATTTCCACTGTTGGATTTACAAAAAACCTAGAATGGACTAAGTCACCAATAGTGGTGACTTTGTCCCACTACATGTTTTTTTCAGATATTTTTGTGGATCTGGATACCCATCTAGCCAAAACATGCTTTGGCGCAGTTGCCTAGATTTGGGACTAAGTCGCCCAGTTTGGTGTAAGTGACTCATTTGGCCAGATTATCAGATTTTCTAGAATTTTAGAGACATTTACAGTCTTCATTTCAACCTCTATTTTTTTCAAAGTGCACTCTTTCTTTTTTCCCTCCTATCTTGTTATGTATTACCTTTAATCTATCTTTTTTCATATCACTATGTGTTTTCAAACAATCTACATTTCATTAGTTTTGTATTAATCATTCATCTCTTTTATTAGTTCATTGTATTTAGGACATTTCATTTAGATCTATTTCAATCCCATTAACATTAGTCTTGAATGAACCCTTAGATTCTTTTGTGGAAAATCTCTCTCCCTTTAGGTGGAAAACCCTAGAAGTGTAAGAGAGCACCCTTTCCCTTAAAATCTATGGTTCATTTTGGTGAATAGGTATGTGTAGGATCATCACAAAAAAAATAGGCCCTTAAGTTGCGATGAAAATTCAAAATATCAGAGTTAGGAAACTTGATGTAAAAATTTGAATAAGTTATCTATATTATTTCAAAAATATGTAAGAATAGAATCTGTAGCAAATTCAATGTAGTTTCTAAACTACTAGGTTTATTTTAAAAAAATTCTCTTTGGCTAAAATTTAAAATTTCAATGTAGTAGTACTTAAATTTCAGAGAAAAATAAAAACTAGGTGTCTGTTTGACGACCCTAACCACAATAAAATGATAATATTTTTTTATAAGATTTTAGATATAAGTAGAGGACTCATGTCCCGATGTGATGCATATATTTTTGTAATATTTTTCCAAGTAAATAATTAATTATGAATTTTTTATTACAACTTTTAAAAAATATAAAAAATTTGTATGTCTGACCACGATAGCTTGGTCAAAACTTCATGAAACTCCTTTTTTTTTAATCCTAAATTATGTAAAGCATAGAATGTCACACATGTTTTGGATTAAAAAAATGTGACACTCTTTAAAAACTATAGATGTTTTCCAAACAGCCTATCAATCAGGACTTTAGTCACAATTCAAATAGAAAATGAATAATAATTATTTATTAAATACAAAGTAAAGCATAATTTATATTGGTGGAAAGTTGAGAATCTCCTTTAAAACCCTTTTTGTTTCATCAATTTTTGGTAAAAAAGAGTTTTCAACCACATGGGCCATCATATCACTTACATATCACCACTTTTTGGCCCTAGTTCCCCTCAATTAAATTCATACCTTAGGGAGTATGATCCCATTGGGAAACTTAAGAATACTCCCACCAAGATATCCCTTTGGGATCTTCTTCATAATTTTCCAAACTATCACTCTATGCTCCAAACAACATTGCAATAAATAGTGGTTCCTCCCGGTACAAATGAAAATGATGTGGCATCTCTAATTCAAGAAATGAATACAATTAATGTAGACATTACCTTCCACCAACATGAGCTCCCTCCGTTATAATTAAGGGAGCAAAATGAAGCCTTTATGATAATAGCCCAATTCAATCGAATAGGCATCAAACAGACCCTTGTTGACAATGGCTCTACCCTTAATGTGTGCAGTGTGAAGCTTCTCGATAGATTACATGTGGATAAATCTCAAATCAAGTGTAATTCCTTATCTATTAGAGGATTTTACAATATCACAAAGAAACCACTTGGTGTAATTACTTTACCTATTACAATAAGAATGGTTACTTTTCAAACTCTTATTCATGTCATTCCCTATGATCTTTCATATAATCTTCTTTTGGGTAGACCATGGATTCATAAGATGCATGTGGTGCCTTAGACCCTTCATCGAATAATGAAATATGTCTATAACAAAAAAGTTTATCAAGTTGACATAGACCCCAAGCTTGAAAGTTTCTTACAACTTGAAAAGGGAACAAGTCCTCTGAACACATTGATTCCAACCTCCAATATAGCACCTCTTGAGACCAACAAACAATATGAAGAACCCATATCTAAATTATTAGGTGATGATTGGGGATCATTAGAATTCACACATTCATTTATGGGTGAATACATAATCACATAAAAAAGTGGATGAGAACCATGAACAACCAACATTTATGTCAACTTAGAATTCAAAATAATCTTCTCAAGCATCTACCTCATCTACCTTGGAAGAAAATACAATGTACACAACAATTTTTGATGAGATAGATTATCAACAACCACCCTACCCGAAAGAAATGGAAAGAATTTATGGGTCAGGTTATGAGCTTGTGAAACAATTGGGATACAATGGTAAAGGTTGTGGAAAACATGAACAAGGAATTCGAGTTCCCATAGAACCTAACACATAAGAGACAAATACTAGTTTAGGGTATTATTTTTCTAAGATAACAAAAGAAACTCAATGACCATCGCTCAACATCAACACCATCACATGTAAACTAAAAATCAATCTCACACTCAAACATCCTGAATTCCTTGACATGGATTCACCACCGTCCTAGGAATACTTTGACAACAATGAAGCTTTGAAGAAAATGTTAGCTACTTCTAATAAGAAATTTGTTTCTCAGTGAAACGTTACTTGTGATATGATAAGTACCAAGGAAAACATTATGGATATCAATGAGACAACTACAAGCCTTGAATCACATGATCTGACATCTCCTAAGTTAAATGCACTCCCCTTGGGGGATGCCATTGATATACCAATGGACATAGATTATAAAGAAAAGGTCATTAAAATCGGGAAGTGCCTTGATGATGGAGAACAAGAGGATATTGCAACCTTACTTCATGACTTTCTTAAACTTTTTTCTTGGGAATATTAAGATATGCCAAGAATAGACCTGAAGATAGTGACACATAACATTTTTTTGGTTAAAAATGCTAAGCCTATTCGTCAAAAGATATGAAAGATGAACCCTAAGATATCCTTGCATGTTAAAGGGGAACTTGAAAAAATCCTTGATGCAGGTTTCATTTGACTTATTGAGTATTCTCTCTAGATATCAAACATTGTCATAGTTGCTAAATCTAATAATCATATGAGGATATGCATGAATTTTCATGAATTGAATAAAGCCTCTTTAAAATATGATTTCCCCCTTCCTAATATCAACATGATAGTGGATTCAACTAGTGGACATGCTTTATTGTATTTCATGGATGGATTTTTTGGTTATAACCAATTTTTTATTAACCCACAATATCAATATAAGACAACATTCACATTTGTTTGGGGAAAATTTTATTGGATTATGATGCCTTTTGGATTAAAGAATGTAGGCACAATTTATCAATGAGAAATGAAATTGATATTTGATGATTACATACATAAAATCTTGGAAGATTATGTTGATAACATTCTAGCCAAATCCTGAACATGAAAAGATAATATGAATGTTCTTCAACAAATCTTTGAATGGATGTGTAAATTCAACATACAACTCAATCCAAAAAAGTGTCTTTGGAGTAGGTAGTGGAATTTTTTTAGGGTTTATCAAATCTGACAAAGGCATTGAGGTGGACACAAAGAAAATTGATGCTATAATTAATATGCCACCTCAAAAAATTTCCCAATTACGCATGTTACATGGACGAATTCACGCCATTCATTTTTTTGTCATCTCCTTAGCTGATCGAACGTTACCTTTCACACATCTCCTCAAAAAGGATGTGCATTTTGATTGGAATGAGAATTGTAAATAGGCCTTTGAGAGTTTGAAATAATACCTTACAACTCCGCCTATTTTACAACCCGCTATACCAAAAAAATCATTCATCCTTTATATCACCACTCCTCCCATTCTCTTGTAGCATCCTTTATTACATTAGTTCAACCCTAATAGATTATGAAACATGATACACACCAATTGAAAAAAAAAAATTGGCTCTTGTATTTTCTACTAGTAAGTTGCAACACTATTTACTAAATGCAGAAATATAAGTCATGACAAAATTTGATCCTCTCAAACATCTTTTCAATAAAAGAGACTTATCAGGACATCTAGCTAAATGGGTAATGTTGTTAACTAAGTTTGACCTTAAGTTTGTTTCACAAAAACCAGTTAAATTCCAAGCCTTGACTAGCCACTTAGCCTATATGCTCCTTCTCCTTTAGCCCTACCTAGCAATGACTCCTTTCTCCATGAGAATGTGTTGACAATAAAGGTTCCTACATGGGAATTATACTTTGATGGATCTAAGTGTCGAATAGGCTCTGTGTTGGGATTATTTTAATTCCACCCATTGGAAAGCATATTCCATTGTCGTATCGATTAAACTTCCTATGTACAAATAACACAATTGAATATGAGGAATTAATTGTTGGATTGCATGTTGCTTTAATCATAGGTATCAAAGATATTAATATCTTTGGTGATTCACAATTACTAATCAAACAAATAAACGAAGTCTACCAAGATAAACATAATAAATTATTGAAATATAAGGATCTCGTAATGACCTTGTTAGAACAATTTGAATCGTTCACCATTGATAACATCCCCCAAAAAGATAATCGACATGTGGATGGAATGGCAAGTGCAGCTTCTCTCATATCCCCTTTAGATCCTTCCAAAGACATCATGTTTACTATTCACCCAATCATGGAACCCTCCATCAATGATAAATCAGAAGATGTGTTACCAACAACAAAATATGTCTCCAATGAATGGTATGATACCATATATAACTATTTAAAAGATGGTACCATTCCCGATCCAACAACAAAAAATACCCGAACTACCTTACAATTATTAGCAACCAAGTACATAATCCTCGCCGATGTGTTGTATAAAAGATCCTTTGATGGAATTCTACTTAGATGTCTTAGAGATTCTGAAAGTCATATAGCCCTTGAACAGGCCCATGCAAGTGCTTGTGGGGGTCATTTTGGGGGAAGATCCTTCTACAAAGCTCCTTCATAGGATTTCCACCTGGTCCTGTAACACGTCCAATCTCACAGGTGTGTAGTCCCATCTGCTCAGAATATTTTCACTATTCTCTTGTCACCCTCAAGCTATAAGAAGGTAAAATTAACAAGTGACAAATTACTTCATTTTTAACTCTTTTCACTCTCATGTATGCAAATTAGGGTTTTTTCCTATCTTAGAGACAATAGAGTGCTTTTCATTTAAGACAATATAAAAGGTGCTAGTGAACTTTATTTATGATGTTGTTTGTTGTTTTGGAATCATGATTCCACAACCTACATCATCAACTGTCTATCATTGTGTGACATAGTACTTAGATATTTCCTACGATATGATTTTCTTTATTCGATGTGGCTAGATTTCACCTTCGTAAAGCAAGTGGAATCAAGGGGGGCATACATCTACCCTTGAATTTTATTTCTAGAAGCTGCATAAGAGGATTTTTGGACAACTAAAAAATTTGTGTTGCAGGATGCGGTTCCTAATGTTATGGTTTTGCAGATAACTACATTAGGGACTTCATTCTCCCATCTTTTGAATGAGTATCCTTTTATGAAATAAAGTGTGATATTTAGATTTATTTAGCTTGCATATGCACATAGAGTCATATGGGTGCTAAAGTGGAGGTTAAATGTAACATAGAAAATTGTATACTCTTGAAGAAAGAGGCAATTTCATACATAATTTGGACCCATTTTGGCATTCTTGCACCAATCATCCCTTTAAAACAACATTTATAGGTCCCTAAGACTCATTACTTTGGACCTTGAGGCTGATTCCACCTAAAAATCATACAAGTCATGACAAATAATATTCAAATCATTCAAATTTCATAAAACCCACCTCAAAAACCCCTAGTGGGACTAAGTCACTCAAGGTGGCGACTTAGTCCCTTTTGGGGGAATTTTCAATTTTGAGCAAGAAAATCACTGACTTAATCAAAATTTCTGATGGATGTCGGCCTATTAGGTCAAAATAATGTTCAATTAGGTATTGATTCCTATAAATATATGTTTTTTGGTCATTTTTTAAAACTCTTTAGTCATTTTTAGAAGAAAATTCAAGAGTCAAGTGTTGCATATCTTTCACAAGAAGATTCATTAGTCTATCTACAACAAAGTTGAAGCTTAGGGAAGCAAGCTAGGGTTTTTGCAGGTCTTCAAGCTCAATTTTTGTCCAAGATCTTACATTGCAAAGGGATGATCATGGATGCCTATGGAGAATCATGGAGAAATCTAGGTTGATAAGATGCAACTATCCATCAAATGAATCCTGAAGACTTGTTTTCAAAGTGATTCCATCTTCCATTTCCTCTCTATCCTAAGCCTAAGGAAGGTTTGCATGTCTTTAATATTCATTTATAATGTGATTTATGGTATCTAGAAATGAGTCTTTCATTATTATAGTTTCTTGTATGCATCTTATTCTTGCATGTTAGAATAGGGTTGCATCTTACTTCAGATTTCCTAGCCTTAGATACACTTAGGGCTAGGGTTTTATGTAGATTTCTTACCTCTTTCAAGGTTTAAATACCAACTATGGGTTTGACCAAGCCAAACCCCCATTATAAACCAAATTATATTTTGTTTTGTAGGTGATTTTGTAGGTTTGGATCTAGATTTCAGTCAGAGAGCATAGTGCAGACTATAGGCTTTCATTTCCACTCTTGGATTTTCAAAAAATTTAGAGTGGACTAAGTCACCAACAATGGAAAATTATTCCCACTACATGTGTTTTTCAAAGATTTTTTGTGGATCTGGATAGCCTTCTGGGCAAAACAAGCTCTGGAGTAGTTGCCCAGATGTGGGACTAAGTCGCCCAGTTTGGCATAAGTGTCCCAGGTGGCCAAAAAATAAATTTTTCTAGAATTTTAGAGACATTTGTAGTCTTCATTTCAACCTTTGTTCATTTATAGGTGCACTCATTTTGTTTTCCCTCCTATCTTGGTTTGTATTGCCTTTAATCTATCCTTCTACATAACACTATGTGTTTTCAAGCAATCTACATTTCATTAGTTTTTAATTAATAATTCATCTCTTTTATTAGTTCATTGCATTTAGGACATCTCATTTAGATATATTTCAATCCCATTAACATTAGTCTTGAATGAACCCTTAGATTCTTTTGTGGAAAATATTTCTCCTTTAGGTGAAAAACCCTAGAAGTATAAGAGAGCACCCTTTCCCTTAAAATCTATGGTTCACCTATGTCTCCCTCCCTACCTCTTTTTTTTTTACTCTCTATCTCTCATATCCTTCCCTCTACATTTATCTCTCTATCTCTATTCCTCCCTCCCACCCACATTCCCTCTCTACTTATCTCTATCTAATATATCCATCTATACCTCTTTGTCTCTCCCTCCATCCCTTCTTACCTCTCTCAATTTTTCCACCTTCCTCCTTCCCTCTCTACTTATCTCTCTATCACCTCTCTCCCTCTCTCTCTCCCTTCTTCCCTCCCTCCCTCTCTCCCTCTCCCTCTCCCTCCTTCCCTCCCTTATTTCTCTCTCCCTCTCTCCTCCCCTCTCTCTCCTTCCCTCCCTCCCCCTCTATGTCTCTCACTCTCCTTCCCTCTACTTCTATATATCTCTCTCTAATTCTTTCTATCTCACCTCTCTCTCCTCCTCCATCCCTTCTTATATGTCTAATTTTCTCTCCCCCCTATATCTCTATCTCTATCTTTGTCTTTATCTCTCTCTTCCTTCCTCCCACCTACCTTCTCTCTTTAATTATCTCTATCTAACCTATCCCTCTACACCTCTTTCTCCCTCCCTCCCTCCTCCCCTCTTTAATTCTCACTATCACATCTCTCTCTCAATTCTTGCTTCCTCCCTCTCTCTCTCCTTCCCTATCTACTCTCTTTATCTCACCTCTCTCTCAACCTACCTCTCCATCCATCCCTTCTCTCTCTCTCCCCCTCTTTCTCTCTCGCTCTCTCGCTCTCCCCCCTCTCTTTCCCTCTCATTTCCTTTCTAATTCTATTTATCTCACCATTGTCTCTCTCTGTCCCCACTCTTTCTCCTCCCTCCACCTTCTCTCTCCCTCATTACCTCTCTACTTATTTGGATCACATATCTCTATCACTTATCTCTCCTCTCTTTATCCTTCCCTCTCTACTCTCTCTATATCAACTCTCTACATTTATATCCATACCTCTCCCTCCCTCCCTCCCTCCTCTCTCTCTCACTCTATCCTTACCTCTCTACTTATCTTTATCTCACCATTCTCTCTCTATCTCTCCCTCTCTCCCCTCCACTTCTCTTTATCATATCTCTCTATCACCTCTATCTCTCTCTCAATTATCCCTCCTTCTCCCCTCTTTCTCTCTCTCTCCCCCTCTTTCTATTTCAATATCTCTCCATATCTCTCCTCTTTATCTCACTCTCTTCTTCTCTACCTCTCCTTACCTCCTTCCCTCTTTATGTAAATCTCCCCACCTTGCTCCAATTTTTGTATCACATATTATGTACATCAAAGAGAGAGAGGAGGGAGGGTCAAAAAGAGAGGAGAGGGAAGGATAGAGAGAAAGGTGAGGGAGGGAGAGGTAAATAGGTATAGGTGAGATACAAAGGTAGGTAGAGAGAGGGATAAATGAGATATAAGTTTAGAGGTAGGTAGAGAGATGGAGAGGGGAGATAGAGAGTAGAGTGGGAATAAGAGAGGGGGGGAATGGTAGGGAGGGAGAGAGAGGTGAGATAGATGTGAGATAGAGAGAGAGAGAGGGAGGAAGAGAGGGGAGGGAAAGATAGGTAAACAGGGATAGTTAAGAAGATTTTGGAGAGGGAGAGATAGCTAGAGGTTTGAGATAGAGAGTAGAGATATGGAGAGGAGAGAAATGGGGTAGGTAGAGAGGGAGAGGAGAGAGAGGTGAGATAGAGAGGAGGAAAGGATAGATAGGTAGGGAGAGAGATGTGAGATAGAGAGAAAGAGAGTAGAGAGGGAAGGGGTAGAGAGAGAGAGAGAGGGAGAGAGAGGGAGAGAGGTGAGATAGAGAGAGGAGGGAGAGAGGGATAGGTAGGGACAAAGAGGTGAGATAGAGAGAAAGAGAGTATAGAGGGAAGGGGGAGAGAGAGGTGAGATAGAGAGAGGAGAGAGGGAGGATAGGTATGAAGAGAGGTGAGATAGAGAGAAGTGATAGAGAGAAGTAGAGAGGTAAGGTGGAAGGTAGATATATTGAGAGAGGGAAGGAGGGAGTTAGGGAGATAGAAACATGTATATAGAGATAGGTTAGATGGAGAGAAGTAGATAGCCAAGGTTGGAGGAAGAGATATAGGGTGGGAGAGAGAGGGTGGTAGAGAGAGGAGAGGAAGGGAGAGGTAAAGAGGGATAGTTGAGATAAATAGGAGAGAGAAGTAGGTAGAGAGAGGATGATGAGATATATAAATATGGAAGGAGAGATAGAGGGAGAGGTAGGGATAAAGGGAGATATATTGATGGAGAGAGAAATATGAGAGATAGAGCGATAGAACGAGGAAGGTAGAGAGAGAGATGGGAGAGATAGAAGTAGAGAGGGAAGGAAAGAGGGAAGGAGAGGTAGAGAGGGAGGGAAGAAGAGGGAGGTGAGATAGAGAGAGAAGAGGGAGGGAGGGATATATGTAGGGAGAGAGTTAAGATAGAGATAAAGAGATTAGAGAGAGAATGGGAGAGAGAGTGAGAGAGAGAGAGGTAAATAGGAAGGTAGAGAGATTAAAAGAAGGAAGGAGGGAGGAAGGCAGAGAAAAAGAGTTATATAGGGGTGGTAAGATAAAGAGTAGAGAGAGAAGGTTGGTAGAGAAAAAAGAGGTATATATGGGTAGGTTAGATAGAGAGAAGTAGAGAGAGAGGAGGGAGGGAGAGGTAAAGAGGGATAGTTGAGATAGATATAAGGTGAGAGAGAGGTAGGTATAGAGAGGGTGAGGAGATATAGAAAGAGAGGGGAGGGAGAGAGGAGAGATAGAAAGAGGGGGGATGGAGGGAGAGATAGAGAGAGATAGAGATAGGGACAAAATGTTAGGGAGAGAGAGAGTTTAGATAGAGAGAGTAGAGAGGAAAGGAGAGAGATAGAGAGAGCGAAAGTTAGGGAGAAAGAGGTTTAAGATAGAGAGAGTAGAAAGGGAAGCAAAAAGAGATAGAGAGGAAGGTGATAGAGAAAAGTAGAGAGGGGAGAAGGTAGAGATATTGAGAGAGGGAAGGAGGGAGGGAGGGAGAAAGAAATATGTATAGAGGGATAGGTGGGTAGAGAGAATTAGAGGGGGAAAGGGAGAGAGAAGTGAGAGAGAAACATAGAGAGGTAGGTAGAGATTTTTTTCTCTCTCACACACACACATCTATCCCCATCCTTAATTCTCCCTCCATACCTCCTTCCCTCTCTAAGTTTCTTTCTATCTTCGTCCCCCATATTTCTCTCTCTCCCCCATATTTCTCTCTTACTCTCCACTTCCCTCTCTTCTTCTCTCTCTCTACCCACCTCTCCCTCCACTCCCTACCACTCTCTCTACCTCTCACTCACCCTCCCCCATATTTTTCTCTTACTCTCTCCTTCCCTCTCTACTATCTATCTCTCTCCACTTCCCTCTCTACTCTCATTCTCACTCCCCCTTCCTCTCTCCCCTCTTTTCCTCTCACACTCTCTCTCTCTCTCACTCACCTCTATATGCCCCCTACCTCTCCATACCTCCCCTCTCTACTCTCTATCTCTCCTCTCTCTATGTCTCCTTCCCTATCTACCTATCTTTATTTCCCCTATCCCTCTATTTACCTATCTCTCTATCCATCATTATGTATGTCACCTATGTCTCCCTCCATACTTCTTTCCCTCTCCACTATATATCTCTCCTCTCCCTCACTC